>JAUNZM010000513.1:0-158109 GCA_033459285.1 Clamator glandarius | reverse complement strand
TCTGTCCTGCATCGACAGCACCAGCCTTCCCTCAGCCTGAACACAAAGTCCCAAGAGCTCCCAGGGATGCATGGCTGCATTCAACAGAGGGTACACAGAACAGAAAAGTCTCATGCTGGTTATCAATGGCAAATCCCCAGATATGCATCATGTGCTACCTTCTGCACAGTCCCATCTCACTACTGTGCCCTGGTGGCTGCTGTCGCACCTACACAGAAAGGAGGTAGAGCATCCTCCTCGGTTGCTAAGGCAGTACTGGTCCCAGTAGCCTTCCCACTCAACACTCACCTGGGGTGTGAAGTTGACGCTGGCTCCACGGTTCAGCAGTAGTTGGGCCACACTGAGATTCTCGTAGTGGGCTGCAATGTGCAAGGGGGTAAATCCAGTCTAGGGGAAAGAAGGAGGGATCAGCCCAGCCAGACACATGCTCTCCACTGAAAGGATGGCTAAATACAGCATATCAAGCTGCTGTTCTCCCTGGGGATGTGGGACAGCTCCCAGAGACAGGATGGGAAAACCACACACCTTGGAGAGGACGTCAGCATTGGGGTCATTCTGCAGCAGCACAGCAGCTGTGCGAGTGTCATCATTGCGGGCTGCAATGTGCAGGGCAGGCAGGCGGACCTTACCCTTTGTCCCATAGTTGATCAGGTGAGCAACCACGTTCTCATGCCCTTGCTGCAGAGCTACAGCCAGTGGCGTGAAGCCATCCTGCCAAGGAAAGGCAGGTGAAAGGGGGGAGAGTCAAGGAGCCATGGCAGCACCTGGAACATCCAACAACAGCCCCAACAAGCAGCACCATAGGGCCCTCCCCAGGGGTCTCACCTCTGTGGCTACATTCTGGTTGGCTCCATTTTCCAGCAAGAACTTGACAACTTCCAGGTGGTTTTCTTGCGCTGCCATGTAGAGGGGTGTGAAGCCTTTCTGCAAACACAAGGCCATGCATATCAGTACAACTCTTCCTTGAGTTTCTTAAGCTCCTTGCAGACCTGCACTCCATCAACACTCACACCCACAGCTCATTGAGCTGGGGCAAAAGTATACCCAATGTAGGTGGAAAAAACTAACAATGGTGGAGTAATTAGAGAGAGCTGGAGCCCAAGGCTCCCTGCATCCAGAAAGAACCATGGAATGCTTCACAACAACATGCCAGGCAGGCATCAGCCATCAGTCCTCCCAGGATTAGTTCAGCATGCTTGTGCGTGCTGCCGTGGACTCCCTCAGCAAAGACACTATGCTGGTCTCCTCACATTCCTCGGGACTCCCTCCCCACCACTCGCATAATTGTCTGCTTTCAGGAGTCTGGCAGAGCAGCCCTTGTCCCTGGACAGGACTAAAGAGAAACGATAACGGCCTGCTGCAGTGCCCATGATGGGCACAGTTCCCACCCTGAGGACACTGCCACCATCCATGCCGGATCCTTTTCCCATGCCAGCCCTGGTCGCTCTACCTGTGACTGCGCATTGACATTGGCTCCGTAGTTCACCAGTTCACGGACCACATCCTGTTGTCCAGCCAGGGCAGCAATGTGCAGGGCTGTGTTTCCTTTCTGAAAGACACCAGAGTTCAGAGCTCGGGGACTGGAGCAGTCCAGAACACTGGGGAAAGATGGGCCTGACATGTGCTAACACATTTGCAAACAGAGCAGTTGTCAAGGGGAAGCCTGTGGGGCCATGCAGTCCTCGCTCCGTGCCCCATCCCTGCTACAGACAAGGCAGCTCTCCTTTGCATTTGCTGGCCCAGGAAGAGAGTGATTTCATTCTTCTCATGAAGTTACTGGCAGCAAAAGCTGCATGCATCGTCAGGCTCTGTGTATCTCCAACACTAGGAGATGAGGAGAGGAGGGAGGATGGGGGAGCTGAGCTGGCAGCCTTCAGGCAAAACTGCAGTGTGCACCCTGGTAGCCAAGGCATCCCAGCAGAGCAAAGGGATAATAAGCAGGCTGGAAAATGCAGACACAGGCTCTTCCGACTTCTGCCTTTGGGTGGTGTGGCAGAATGCCAGACGCTGCTCTGCACCCAGAGCCCTGGGAGGTGGCAAGCCAGGTCCCCTCCTACTTTCACAGCCCTTCAGACATGCTGGAGGCTGCTTTTTTGTCAGGTCTGCCTGCTTGCACCCTTGTCTCGTTTGTCAGTGAGCAACAACCACACCCTGCTGTGGTGATGCAAGGAAAGAAAGATAGGTTATTTAAGGAGCTTCAGAGCTCTCCAGGTTTGCAACAGCGGTAGGAAGGCTATCTTAGTGTTGCAACATGCAGGGGCTGCCCTGGGGCAGCAAAGGCTGACCAGAGCCAGTAGCCAGTGCCAGAGATATGAGTAAAGACAGCACTAGCACATGCTGTGGCATCTGTTACTCCTCTCTTGATCTCACAGTGGCACCTGTGGTCCCCCATGAGGGATAGGAACCTCTCACCCACCTGGAGGTGCCCAGCATGGCTTTGGCTGCACTGAAATTGGAGCCCAGTGCCCAGCAGCATTGCCACTAGCATATGTCCAGGCTTTCCAGGGCTGAGAGCAAACAGCATGATTCACCACTCAGCTACCGCTGGCGTGTCTGGGAGTAACATGATTAATGTGACCAGACTCCCCTGTGCTCACCTTGGTCGTTGTCTCCAAAACGATCTCCTTGTGCAGCAGCTCCACCACCATTTTCACATGGCCCTCCTTGGAAGCCAGGTGCAAGGCATTCAGCCCATTCTGGGGGGAGCAAAGGTGGGAGAAGGGCGTCAGTCACTGGGGCTTTCCAGGAAACCCCCTACTCTGAGCTCCTGTGCAGACATGACTCTGCGTGCTTGTCCCATGCTAGAGAAAGGCCAGGCTGGTAGGAGCAGGAGCCGTGCCTTGCCCTCGAGCCCTGTGCTAACATCCAGCATGACAGCCACAGTTAGCTCCATGCTGCCAGGTCAACTGCACGCAGCTGATGCTGGGTTGTTGACTAATGCTGGAGGTTTCTCTGAAAGTAAAACATGCAGCCCCCATAGATGGGGTTCTATAGATGGGTGATACCACAGTTCAGCACACGTTTGGCACCACAGGCACTGTTTCAGTCCTCCCTGCTGATGACACATCCCTGACTCCAACTCCTGTCTTCGCCCAAGTGACTCTCCTTGGGGTCCCCTCCACCTCTGTGATCTTCCGCCTGCAGTCAAGCTTTTCAAGCCTAAAGCACAGAGCCGAGCTTTGTGCATGGTCCACGGTGAGGATGCACCAGAAGTGCTTTATAAATGAACATACAAACCTTAAACATTAACATTTACACAGACAGGAGTGCAGCGAGAAGCTCTGCCTGGGACAATGATTTTATCAAGCAGCAGCCAAATTTAATTCACAGCAGCTCAGGAGCTTCCAGTCCAGCAGCAGCTTCTCCCTTGTATTGCAGACTGCCCACCAGCAGCCCCTTCCCACAGACCACGCTCAGCAGAGGGTCAGCTTTGCTCCCTCAGAACTTTGCTACAGCAAAGGGCGCAGAGAAACTTCTTGGCTGTGCCACTCTAAAGTCTACCAGTTCCAGGAAGCTGCCAAACAACTGAAGTGACTTCTCAGAAATATCTCTGCATGTGCCCCAGTTTAGCTCACCTTCTTCCTACACATGGAACCTGAGCTCTAGGAGCAAAGGGCTGGCCAGTGCCTTTTTAGCATCACTGGGCTGGCAGAAGGCGTCAGGCCAGTCAGCACCCCTGAGGCTGCTAAGATAGCTTCCGTTCCTCTATTTCTGATACCTTCTTCTATTTTCCAGGTGTGAATGAAAGCACTGGGATATTTGCTGGCAAAGAGATTAAATACTTGCAGGCAATTTCTGATGTCACTTTTCACCCATATGGCAAACTTCCCTTGTCCCTCACTTCTCCCAGGTGGATGCACTATGTTTACCCACCTCTACGCAATGCCATCACATGGAAGAGAGATGCCAGCTCCCTGGGAGCTCACAGTCCTGCCCAAGTACTCCACCTCCCAACCATCTGTTTCAGCCCCGTTAGAGCACTGGCAGGTTTGCTTCACAGAATTGCTTTATCCCCACCTGAATATAGGTAGGGGAGCAGAAATTGGCCAGGGAGGCTTCAGTTCCAGCCCTCAACACTCCAGTTAAATTCAGAACAGCTTCAAGAGCACTATCATACTGGGAAAAGGTTTTCTACCCTCTCTGACTCAAAGCACCAGCTATCCAGGATCACAGCCAGTGTCACAGATTCTTCTGCTCAATTCTGATTGCAGCACAAAGAGCAAAACCCTAAGAATCCAGAGACTTCATCAGCACACCAGCTCCAAAGTTCCCTAATGCCTCAAGCACAAAAGGCCTGCTTCCATGGGAAAATGAAGTGGGAATGCTGCAATATGCATAGAACAGGGCCATAGAAAGGAAATACTCCCCCCAACCAGGCCTGGCCACACTCAGTCCATCACCTTCTCTGACTAAGACACACCTACATTACCTCATACAGATGGTCACTGGCAGCCTCACCTTCATGAGCTCACAAGCTGGATGTGCGGCCACAGACACACACACAATTTTCTCGGTTCCAGACATGCAATGAACACCTGGAGTGCCAGGCCACTGATGTTCAGTTACTCTCCTCAACACATACACCCTTTTATGCAGGGGATTCATAAATAATCTTTTGAATGCTGAAAACCTACGATGAATCACTATTCTGTGGCCTTACAGCAATAAGCACAATATCTGCAGAAGACCATTTCCCAGCGGCCCATCAATATTTCTGCTCCAGGAACAAAACCAGGCTGTTTTGCACATTTGCTTAGGCTTGACAGCTCATCTGACCCAAAACTGCCATAATATGTGCTTAATTTGAAAGGTGCTGTATTCCCCTCACTAAGTGCTGCAAATGCTTCCCAGAAGTCCCAGTTGCTGGCTGTTAATGCGACAAACACAGCCCCACAGAAAAACACAAAAGGTGGGACTTTGCCCTTCGCCTGTACCAAAGCAGCACCCTGCATGGGACTGCCCCTCAGGACTGCCCAGCCACTCTATCAGAGACATCTCCTGGCATCTGGGTGCTTGTACAGCGCTGTTCCCAGCTGGTGAGGGTCCTGGCAACAAGGTACACTCATCCTCAGGCATTCAGCTCCTCTTGGATGAGATGGGAGCATGCAGGAATTCAAAAGGTGAGAGAGGCGGTGATGAAGGCACTGATGCAGATGGCAGCAATGAAGGGGATGAAATCAGCTGGATGAAGATCAGATGGCATGTCAAGGTCTCTGGACTTGAGTAAGAATACAGGGCCTGTGGGATAGGTCTGACCACATATATCCCTCTTTATTCTATACAGGACATGTGAGGTTGGACCTTTCCCACAGGTCTGATATTCCTCAGAAGGAAACCCCAAAGTGCCATCTAACCTCAGGGAGACAGCAGGAACCAGCACAGAGACGTCACTGATGGAGGTGCCTCATACTGTTGTAGCCACATGTTCCCCATCAAGTTGTTAAATCCCCTCACCAGCACCAGAAATCTGGCTGGAAGCAGGACTCACAGCCAGTCAGTGGGGACAGCTGAGGACTGTCCATCTCTCTGGGCAAGGAGGAAGTTTAAAGACATCATCTTTAGCTTGTGGTTGGATCTCCCTGTTTCAGTTCTTTGCAGATACCTCTCCAGAGCCACATATTTCTCTGCACTAGAGTGGTGCAGGAACCATGGATGTAGAAATCTTCCCTCTGCTTTTAAGCTTGCGATCAGACATGAGTGAACATCCATGGCACACTCAGCTTGTGGAGCCTCCCATCTCAGAAGGCACGGGCCAGCATGGCCAAACGCAGCCCCCACCAACTCTTGCCCTTCTCCTCCAGACGCCACAGAAACTGGAAAGAGGGAACTCTGAGCCACTTGTGAGCAGGCAAAGAAAGATGATTTTCCCTGCCAGGCTCTGGACATACACAAATGTGCCACACATGACAGCATCCCCATTCTTCCCAGGAGAGGATAGCAGCACTAATATCAGCAGCAGGATCTCACTGCTCCTTGTGACTTGCTTTCCCAGAGGTCCATAAGGGAGCAGTGGGTGCATTAAACACCTATTTGCCTCCACACATTTGTAACTAAGCATTTGGAAACAGGAGTAGAGTGACTGCTTCCAGCAATCAGCCCGCTGCTGTGGCTCAATCACAAGGGCTTCTGCTCCCCCAGGATAGACTCACAGAGCAGAAGCTGGGTTTCAGTGACTGGGACAAATTCTGATATGAAGCACAGCAACTTGAAAGATCCTGCTGGGTGCCAGCATGCAACCCGCTCAGTGCTGACTGTGA
The DNA here is from genome assembly GCA_033459285.1 of Clamator glandarius. Classification (NCBI taxonomy): domain Eukaryota; kingdom Metazoa; phylum Chordata; class Aves; order Cuculiformes; family Cuculidae; genus Clamator; species Clamator glandarius. The sequence goes on along the minus strand of JAUNZM010000513.1, from coordinate 151,852 downwards.
GCAGAGTCCTGCAGCCCAGTGGCACTTGGCCTGTCCTCTTTTCAGGTCCTGTACATCTCCAAAATGCTTATGAGGTCAGAGCCCCTAACCCCAACAGGGCCCCATGGAAAAGCTTACCTTGAAAAGACTCTGAAATTGAAAATTTTCTACCTTTTCTCCCTACAAGATCCCTCTGATCTAAATCCCAGATGTCCCCACATAGCCCCAGGACAGCTGGATGCTGATTAAGAACTAAGAATCCAGATAACACAGCGATGAACAAAATGAGCATCTCTGAGCATTCCCCAAACTTCATCTAGTGTCCCAGAGAGGAGAATGCATGCTGCAGTGTGCCCAGGGCCCTGCAGAAGCCCAGCTGCACGGTACCATCAGTCAGAAAAGAGGAGTCATTGCATTTCCTGAGGGAACCTGTCTGCACTAACAGCATGGGCCACAGCAGTGCACAGATCAGTAGGTCTGAACTATTCTTGGTTTGGGGGCTTGGTGCTGAACCAGGTGAATGTATATTTGTACTACCTACTGAGTCAGCCTCCCTAGCATCACTACCACCCTGGGAAGCAGCCAGCAGTGCAGTCTGTCTGTCCCTCTGTGCAGCCCAAGCCCCTTGAGTCTCTCCCTTCAGTACCTACCCTGGATTCAGGCTGAGCCACTTGCATTTGGCAGCTACACAGGTACAAAATGTTCTATCGTTTATGTGCAACCAGTTTCTCTGTGCCTGCAGCTCTCCTCTCCTGGGGTGGACCTGTCTCTGCCTTGGGCTAGGAGGGGCTCCACCTGCACAGCACCTCCTAAGCCGCCACGACTGGCATTTTGCATACACCCCCTGCTTGTGTTAAGCTGCAGCTTCAGGGAATCTGAAAGTCTGAGCACTGCAGGTGAAGGGAATATTCCCATGAGCGATGCCTGTGACGTCCCAGCCACTGTGCTACACTCTTCACAGCTATCTGCTCCACCCTCTGATAAGCAGCTGAGGCCCCTCCAGCTCTCCCAGTCACTTGCCACCCTAAAGGAGCCACAGATCTCCCTGTCTGCTTACTCGTTAATGCCCTTTGTTCCAGATGGTACTGCCAGGCTCCCTAGATCTTTTTAGCTATTGCTGCCTTCCCTGTGCCAAAGACAATTGGTCCAGATCTGCCTTTTGCTCAGCTGTTTTCTTCCCCAGCATAGGACGTGTTTCCACCCAGCTCAGATGTGGAAGGTTCCCCAGCAATGAACCACTCTCGCGCTGCAGTTGGCCCTGCGTGGCCTGTACCCCGAGCTCAGTTCTGGTTAGGAGTTCCTACACCAGCTGCCTGGTGCAGGCAGGGAAAAGGGGCTGCAGGTTGCGTGGTGCAAGTGAGAGGAGGATAGGGTCTGCCAGGACACTCAACTCCAGGATTCCCCCACTGCACTGATGGTTACGGCTCCATGGTCTACCCAGATACTGTGCAGCTGGGCATGCCACATCTCTGCACACAAGTGCCTGGAGAATGTACGATGCCTTTGCAAAGCAATTCATCTCCAGGGAATCACCACCGAACAGCAGAGTTGCTGTCACGCTCCACCTAACACAGCACCTCCTTTATCTCTTCCCAGATCCTCCACCAGGAGCCAGGCACAACCAGCGCAGGAGGGGAGTGGGGTCAGGACAGTCAACCTCTCCCACAACGTTTTTTAACTTCCTCTGTCAGGTAACTGATTCCCAGCCAACTTCCATGTACCATGGCAGGAAGGGCTGTGGGACTAGGGCAGGTGCTCCCAATCAGCTCTAAAGAGCAGAGCAAACGTGGAAGGAGGTAGGAAATTCCCTGCCTTCAGCCCAAGGAAGAGTGTAAGGAAGCAGTGCAGTGACTATCACCAAGCCTGCAGGAGCCACTGCACGGCACATTGTCACATGAACTAGGGATGGTGCCCTGTGAGTTTCACCTACCTGGTTACAGGTGTTAATATCTACCCCATTCCTGAGGTGATCCAAGGCTTTGTCCAGATTCCCAGATCTTGCAGCTCTCAAGAAACTGGTTGCAGCATCAGCCTTTGGGAAAGAAAAGCATAAGTATAAGACTCTGAGTCTCCCATCTCTCCCCCATTCCCAGCACAGGGACAGCTCTTCACTCAGTTTCAGAGAACACGGCTACAGAGGCCAGGCAGAAAAGGCAGAAGCCGGGCAGGCCAAGGTGGCAACTGCTGGAACAGACTGAGGTACCCCAAATCAGATGGAAAGAAGCATGACCAGGACATGGACATAGAGCGGAGAGTATCCAGGTGACGGGGCAGGAGAGTCACGTGAGGTCTGCAGCTCACCACAGCACTGCACACAGGGTAGGGAGGAAGCTCTAAAGGGACCCTTGCAACCACAGCAGCCTCCCTTGGCCCAGGAAACACCTCTGTGTCCTGGCAGCGACAGATGAGACTTGCACTGCAGCTGCTGCTCGCCTGTCCCTGCTGTCCTCCAGAAACCGCTGGGCAACCAAAGCGGTGAGTCCAAGTATTGGCACCAGGGGCAATGACCCTGGCTGAGCACCCCGCAACTCTGCTGACAGAAGCATGGTAGCGCCTTCTTGCACCATGAAATACCAGCCACCCCAGCCAAGGCACAGCAATTCCTGGAGCAACTCTATTTAGCAGTGTAAAGCAGCAAATGAACACCATGGGATGGCTCACCAGAAGGTGGAGAACAACAAGGTGGAATGCAGAGATGTGGCTCAGTGAGGCTAGGACCTCAGACTGGTAACTACTAGGTCCCACCCAAAGAGTCTTCTGCAGCAAAGAGCCATGAGACAAGGGCAAAGGATACGCTCCTCTGCTTTCAGTTCCAATAGAAAATCAGAACCCCTGTACAGAGCACAGCACTGGAGGCAGACCTGGGCAGGATGATGTACCACACAGGTGTGGGTCTCCTCTCCTCCCTTCTCTTCACAGCCTCAGCCATCTGAATTTGGACTTTGGAGCAGCACGACTCGCTGCCCTCTGAACTCCTCCATCTGCCTCCTCCAGCCCATCCTTTCTGCCCAACTCTCATACTTCTAAGGAAGGCCCACAGACCAGATGTTCTGGTCCCCTCTGTACTGGATGCACCCTGCAGAACTCAGCCTGGGCTCCCACAGCAGTGGCCGGGTGCCACAGCCCCTTCTAGGGCAGCAGGGTCAGAGGGACAGGTCAGAGGAGCGGCAGCACCATGCCCTGCCCCGGCATGCAGCCTCCATGTGCACACACACTGATCGCAAGACCTCCTCTGCCAGCTGGCTCCACTTGCTGCCATCTCAGAGGATAGCCCCATCCATCTGGGAAGAGCCCCCAGATTCACAGCAGAGCTGCTGGCTCTGTGGATGACTGTGAGCACAGAGATGTGGTGTGGAGCCTCAGTGCTCTGTGCATACAGGAGGCTCTACTGTAAGAAGCAGAAGACAGTACCAGCACTGCACTTAGAAGTGCACGTCTGCACTCCAAGCCCTGCGTGCTGTCTGGCTTTAGTGAGGAAACATTGACAGCTTCAAGCAGCAAGTTGAATGCAAAGAACTTTTCCAACTCAGGACCCTGCTAGAAGCCTTTGCATCTCCAGTCAGGATCAATGACAGGGCAGCACCTCAGCGATGCTGCTGGCATGCCAGCCACAGGACCAAACTTCGAGATCTAACCCCTGAGAAAGTCAAAGCACAGCTCAGCCAGAATTGCCCACCCTTGGGACACACAAGGAGCTGAGAATATTAAAACTGTAAAACTCTACAGGCCCCAGCAGTGAAGGGGCTCCCGAAGCCCCAGCACGCCCAGCAGCAGAGACCACGGGCAGAAAGCAAGCGGAAAAGCAAAGCGGAGGTCTCTGTGGGCATGAAGGAGAAGTGTGTTGTATACTCACAGCCACGTCTGGATCGGACCTGCCCTTTCGTGCTGCCATAGCCCGGCACCTCAGCTGAAACCTGAGCCTGGCGTCCCCTCTCTCCCTCCTTGGTTATCAACTCCCCAGCTTTGAGAGCGCCAGTAAGTTACATTGCATTCTATCTAAAAATACAGGCTCCCTCCTCGCTCCAATGCAGACCCTGCAGGGATCGCCAGCCGCTAATGGAATTTGTTCATTTTCTCTCCATTATTGTGTCAGACAGGATATTTAATACAAAGCCGCCTCAGGAAAGCAGATGCCTGCTGCCAAGTGCAGGGAGGGGGTCAGAGCTGCTGATACCACCTTGGAAACAGCAGAGAAAGAGCAGCCCCACAGACATGCCCAGGGGCTTGGCATTGCACAGGTAACAGCTGTCACAGAGGAGAGGGGTGTAGTTCCCTCCCAACCCTCTGGGTGCTGGGTCTAGGGCCTTGGAGAACATGCTGAGGCTTGGGTGCTTCAGAGGAGCTGCCCTTCTCCTTCCAAAGCTCAGCATGTGCCTTCCAGAGATGTAGGACATCAGACTACAGCAGTCAGACAACAAATGCAGCCAGAGAAGAAGGGATAGCTCAGCTCAAATGGTAAAAGCAAAGGAAATAGCTCTGCAGTCACACAGACTTTCTGAGGTTGGACTGCCTACCTGTTCCTCACGGGGCATTCGCTCACAACAGCTCTCTTTGCTTTGGGGTGTCACAGAGATCATGACAACACTAGACTAGCCAGGAAACTGAAGTACAGATTATTGGGTCACTGCCATCTCCTGAATTTCAGCAAAAGGGAGCAGTGACAGCAAGAAATGCAGAGACCCTATGGACACACATAGGTGTGCACAGCAAAAAGAAACGCACACACATCCCAGTCAGCACAACGCCAACGTACCTAAACACACCCTTTGCACAGTTACCACCCACTAATAAGCATGAAGCACAGCATGGGCATGCCACATGCACCCCTCACCCCACGCCTCCATATCTGCACACCGTCACTTGCTGTCCATATACCCAAGGATATGCAGCAACTGCTTCTAAGGCTGCCTCTTACTGTTTTTTCTTTCTTTGTAGTGTTTCTTTCCATTTTCCCTTGCCTTCCCACTGATTTTCCAGGAAGGAGCTATTCCAGGGGAGAAAATAAACTGTCTCACTTGCTATTGCATACCTCTCGCACTCTTAGATGGCTGCTAAAGCCTACAACACAGGTGGTGTGCTCCACAGATCTGTGGACATTTGAACTGTGAAGTGTCAGGAGGCTACTGCTAGCAATTCACGGAGGGAAAAGCTTCACATCCAGATTTTGCAACGTTCTTCAAGACGTTCTAATGTAAAAAAAAAAGCACGGCACATTGGACTGGGCTTCTATTCTTCTCCCCTTAACTTTTCTTTCAAGAAAAAGCTCCCCATATCTGCTGACAATCTAAATATGTCCCTTTCCCTCTATTGGCCCTGATTAGTGGCTTCTTCTATTCCTATTGAGAGGTGTCTTCCTGCTGTCACAGACTTACCCTGCAAAGCATTACTGCCCCTGGATGACTGTCCCAGCTCCTTAGCCCCCAGACGAGAAGTCAGGACCCAAGCACACCCGTTGCATTGTAGCCATGGCTAAGGCAAGGAACAGAGGGAAAGTTCTGCCAAACCAGAGGCTCAGGCTGGATTTCAAGGTTTGCTGCACTCAGAGGTTCAGTAGCCCTGCTCTGCCTCCTGGCCATGGCTGGAGTCCTGACCTAATCTCTTCTGGCAGTGCCTGGCTCTCAGTGCCACCCAGGGAGGAGCTCCCACCTTATGTACATCACTGATAAAAGAAGGGAGGGTCTCAACATTGCCTCTTTCTGGGAAAGGTGGCCACATTTGTCAGGAGCCCACTCTGCACAAGCTGCTGAAAGCTGTAAGTATACGATTCCCAAGTGCAAATGAGTTCAGGGACTTGGCTGATCTCACAGTCTTTTCTGGGACATAAAGAAAGGCAAGAAGCAAGTTGCCACACTGTTCCAGACTGGCAAAAGGCACACATACATCCTGCTACACTGCCCTCTTTACCCTGTCTGCCCACTTGTCTCTTCTATTTGCAGGTCTGCAGTGACAAGGCAGCCTGAGCTCCTCACTGCCTAAAGAAACAAAGTGCTTTGACACTCAAAACCAGCTGATTCCCTGCTCCATTTGAAGAGATGCAAGGTTAAATCAAGGGAACAGTGGGGGAGCTTGTGGTCACTGTGAGGTTTTTTTGAAAGGGGATGTATTTTCTTTACTCTCTGCCCAAAGGTATCACATAGCCAGAGTTGCCGTGCAATTGAAACATGCAGTGCTACAGGGAATTCTGAGCCTTTTCTCACTCACATCATTCAGCCCCTGCCTTTTCTCTTCAGTGGCCTCTGCTGCACACCTTCAGTCTCTGGTCTCACTGAAGAACATTGCTGCTTTGATGCCAGAGAATAGGAATTGCAATACAGGCTTTCAGCTAACAAATTGCTTCCCATGCCTTGGGGAGCAAAACGCTTGCTGTCAAATGGCAGTCAGACCCAGTGGCCAGGTAGTGTGGGTCTGCTCTGCTGCTGAGCCACACAGCTGTTGCCTGCACAGGGAGAGAGGGAAGCTGGCTGCGTGGAGGTTTTGCCTTATTCCCTGCACGCCAGGGGCAGGAGGATGCAGATCAGGTCCACCCTTGAGGCAGGCACCCTCCTGCCAGCCCTGGCACTCAGTTTTGTTTCTTCCAGGCCTAGCTACTGGAAAATATTGCCAGCGAGGAGAAGCAGTGCAAACTGTGTGAACAGCAGAGAAAGAGCAACAGGAGGGCCACAATCTCTTGTGAAAGCCATGTGCTGCTGGCTAAGGGAAGGCATGGTTCTAACATCAGCTTTACCCGGGGAGGCAGCAGCAGCTTTCAGCCCTGCCAAGCAGACACAGTTCCTCCTGTATGCAGCCAGTCCGCCAGTGAACAACGGGAAGCAAAGCCAGACTGACATGGGCTCATGCAGCAGAGGATGGAGGAGGTCCAGCAAGGAAACACTTGGCAGGCCAAGCAGCACACCATCACCCCAACAGCCAAAGAGCCCCGGGACCAGCAGGGAGATGCAAACCTGAATGCTGGCACCAAAGCCATATATTTCTACTGGTCTCCTACCTAAGTGGTGTGGAAAAGTCCAACTCACATCTAGGAGGTCATCCAGTCACCGCGGCAGGGTGCTGGAACCTAAGGTCAGCTCTGCCAGCTGGGGAGGTAGGCATGATTCCAGCCGAGAGAGCAAAGCCTTACATCTGTGTAGTGGTTTACTTCTAAGCAATTGCCCAGCCTAGGGATTTCTCTGGAGCCAGAGTTCATTTGGACCTCCCTGCCTTAAAGACATCAAGTGTCCAGGTCTGCAGGTGATAACCTGGATCCCTTCTCATCAGATGAGAGAATACAGCAGTCCTGGAAACACACAAAAAGAGCTGCTAAGATTAAGAGCAAGGATGTCACCTACGGTTTCCCCAAGATGATGTGGAAGATCAGGAAAACTTAATATGAGATGCAAATCAAATGCCCAGAAACAGAAATCACACTGTCCGCCTTACAGGAACTTTCTCTCCCATCTGTATTCAAAGTAACCTGACACTCTCAGTGGTCCCTGCAGTGGGAACAAAACCTACTGGCAGATTTCTGCCTTCTGAGTAGAAGACAGCATTCAGCAGAGTGCAGCATCTCCAGAGGCCGTGGTAGCAAAGCCTTGGGCAGGCAGCCAGCAAAGCATGGAGAACAAGCTACCAGGCACATACCGCAAACCCAGATCAAAGGGAAAGCAAAAGCATCGGGAAAATTCATCGGATAAAAGGATAAATGTGTATGCCCAAATTCTGGTCTTTCATCATCCTCATCCCAGCCCACACGACTAAAGACAGATAAATCCATATGCCCAAGTTCTATTCTCTAATCATCCTCACCTCTGCCCATGTGATTTAGGACAGGTCCACAGATCTTAACAAGGCTGATGAGAATCAAGCCACAAGAGGTCACCTCTGGAAGACATCCGCCGAGCAAGTTTGTTCTCATTTCCTACACCAGCCTGTGTAAACCCTCTGTCCACGCTCCTTTCTGCTGAGTGTAGATTTCACAGCAGCCCCAGGCCTCCCCAAGCCCTCTGCCACAGAGGCTGACAGCTCATACACCCAGCAGAGATCCTCAGACCAGTATGCACTGGAGACCCATCCTGCAGCAGGTGAATCAGAGCATGCAGAAAATCAAAGATCTGCTCATGTTCCTGCAGCAAGAGGCTGTTAGAGCTGGAAGAGAACTCAGCACAGTCGGCAGAGGAGAAATCCCAAAGCAGAAGGCAAGGGGAAGAGGGCCCCTGGTGGGTTTGTGGGAAGGAAGGCAACTTGTCAACTACAGTTTTGAAAGTACTGAAGAGGGGGCAAGCCTTCATGCACCGCACCAGACTGGCCCCTCCATCAGGCGCATTCCTCCAGAATTACCTAATCACAGAGTAACCTGCTTTTACTCAGTCTTTAAGAGGAGAGGCAGCTCTGGACTGTCACAGGTGGTGCAGTTCTGAGCCAAGGTTAACTTGGTCCCTAGTGAGCATATTCAGATAAAAACAGCATCTGCATTGCCATTTGGCTTCTTCCCTCCCTCTCGCAGGTCCCCTTTACTAGCTGCTGAAGCTGGAACAGGTTCAGAACTGTGAGGAGGACAGATATCTGAAACAACTTAATCTGCACAGAACAAGGACTAGGGACCTGCCCCTGTGCAGCAGACCAGTCCTTTGGATAAGGATCCCTGGTGCTACAGCCTGCAGCTCCATGAAAACTTGCCTCTGTTAGTTCCCTTCTACTGCTTATGGATTTTCTGAGTAGTAGCACCAAGATCTTGTTCCATCATTTGCAAACCATCACTTCCCCAATGAAATACAGTGCTGGGTCCAGCAGTAATGAGTGGAGAGAGGAACAGGGGCTGGTCCAGAGGTCTGGACAGGGAGCTGGACACGAGAACGTTTACGCAGAGCCAAAGCGAGGCAAGAATTAATACAGCTACAGCTCCTGCCAGCTGAGGCAACATGCACCTAGGGGAAAGCTGTCACTCTCCTTTGATGTTAGCAGGAGTCTCTGCTCTCTGCATATCCTGAAAAAGAAAAGCTATTTTTACCTCACCAGAAAATATATAGACTGTGACTGAAGATAATACACGTGAGCTTTTCACTCAGGCACTACACCTCTTCTAACAACATAACAGGGTTTACAGATGCTGAGAGAGGTGCAGCAGCACTGTAACTGTTTTTCATCCTCTACTTTCCTGATGCACGTCCTTCCCTGGACCATGACATGGCATAGGCATGTATGTGCAATGGACACTGGGGAAGCATGTATGTGCAATGGACACAACTCTTGCAGATTGCCAGAGCAAGGGGAAATGCAGAGATGTGCTCTGAGCCTGCCTGATACAAGCCAGAGACTGAGGCACACCTTGCAGACCAGCCTCCAGCCTGCCCTGGGTTCTGGGCAGTGCCCTTGCACTCAGGAGCTGCACTGGAGCCCAAACTGGATCTGCCCCGGTGCCTTGTGCAGACACTTTGTTCTCTTTTACAGTATTGCTTATAAACTGCTCCTAATTTCTGCAGTCTGTTCTGAGTCATCCCCTACCTATGCTTCAGCAGAGCTAGTCCACGCCTGCCTTGTCTGTCTGCACGAGCAAAAGCACTGAGGAGCTTTCTGCTGGGACCTGCACTCCCTGAGGAATTGCAGCACAGTCCCTGTGCCGTGGCTGCAATAGATTTTCTGTTAGCAGTGTTTAAACAGGCTGGTCCAGCCAGCACTCAGGGTGCAGCCTCCGGAAGCCATGCAGGGAAGAAAGCGTCGACAGGAAAGCACCTGAAGCACAGTCCTGGCAACGTATCTCTGCCAGCTGATCCCTGGTGAGGCCATGCGAGCAAAGCCATAGCAGCACAGCCACCTGCTCCTCACAGAGTCAGCGCAGCATTGTGCCTAGAAAGAAACGTCATCCTCTGCACCTGTCCCAGAGCTTCCGTGGGCAAAATGAGAGCAGTGCTAGCACAGAAATCAACATTTACTGCCACAATAGCAAAAAAAACCCAACACTTGGGAGCACCTCCCTTCTGCCAACAAAGCATTGGTGAGAAAGTTGAGGTGAGTATAGCACCAACGGGACCTAGCCATCCTGGACTTATTGCCAGGCTCAGCCACTGGCTCCCAGTGTGACCTCAGGCAAGTTCCCTTCTGCGGTCCATATAGCTGCAATCTGTAGGGAACAAGGGCCGCTTTCTCTGGACCAGACTTCAGTGCATGTTACTGGCCAGGATACACCTGTACTCCCACGTACAAACCAACACCCTGAGAACCAACCTGATTCCTCTCCCCTTAGTGCTGCCCGGGTAAATGCCAAAGTACTCACCCTCAAGTAATGAAGGCTTGGCATCGCTGCAGGAGAATGCCAGCTTGCCCCGGACAGCCAGGGTCTGCAGCTCTGATCAGCCCACTTACATGGAATGCTGCAGCCAAACTGGGCGTGGAGCAGCCAGTCTGGAAGAGGTTTATCAGCGGCAACAGGACTGCACCCTATCACAGTTCACACTGGCCTGCCTGCATCCCAGCACAACAGGGGGGGTGGGGGGCTCCTGCCTGGAGTCTGGAGATTACAGGTTGTCCCACGTCAGGGGCTTGTGGAGAGCTGCCAGGCTGGACACGAAGTGTTTAGTGTAAAGGCTCAGGCACTCTTCATAAACATATCTGCAAGCTGTAAACAGGGAGGAGCCCACATGCATGAGCCCTGCTCTTCAAGCAGTACAAAGAAAGATGAAACTTCAGAAATACTAAGGGAAATGAAATGTCTCTGTGGCCAGAACCACACTGCCTCTTGGTTTGTGCTGCACAAGGCAGGCTGGGCCAGAGGCAGTTAGCAGGAGACCCCAGACTGTTCACCAGTCTCTGCAGACCCTGGCTGGGCATAGTCCCAGATGAAGGACACCGAGATGGAACTGAAGCAGCAAATGAGCTCTAGTGACAGCAGCTCCAGGCCCTTTGTAGGGCCTGGACCCTACTGCAATACGATGAACGCGCCCCTTCCCCCCCTTCTACCTGCACAGCAGACTCCTGCTCCAGCATCCCTTCAGGAGATCCTTGCTTGCAGCAAGAAGGCAAGGGGTCCACAGTGGTTGGTGCATGCCCTCTCTGAAAGACACGCAAGGGAGTCACACCAGTTGTCCAAAGGAATAGACCTGCTGGAGACCGCTCCCGGCCCACCCTCTCCTTGTGCTCATGGTGACACACCGCAGAGTGATGCTCACTGGGAGCTCCTGGCTGACAGGAAGCACATTTCTGCTGGTGTTTTGCTAACCCCATCTTGGATCTAGACATTAAACAGTGACATTCCTGACAAAGCGCTGGGGATTGCAGGGGAGCCACATCACTTGGGTTTTATTTCCAGCTACCGTTCACCTGGCCTTTTTGCCAGTTAAAGGTTCAAGAAATCCAAGGCACTTCCTCCTGGGCACCGGGGACAAGCCAGTGAGCACGCGGCCATGAGGTGATCACACCTGGAAAGGTCTGGGCAGCATGCAGATAAATACAGCTTGTGACACTTGCAGCTTCAGGGAGAAAGAACAACAGTTCTGCCAGCTGTATCTCCCTAGAATTCCTACAAAACAGCCTGGCTCACCACTGAGAAAGCTTATATCAGCTGAGAGGCAGGGAAAGTAGATCAAGAGAACCTGTTAAGGTGGAAAAATGCTTTGCATTACAGAGAAATTGAGAATTTTATACTCAGCAAAGGCCACATTGCTGAACCACGCTGTGGGGCCGTGTTTAAGCATTAGAGCAAAGCAGAGACCTTACCTGAGTCTAAGGAAAACACCTTCCCCTTGTCCAGTGAATTTCAGCACTTCCCTGGAAGCCTGGGATCCCGCTGGTATTTGAGCTATAATAGACTCCACCTCCAGTTCAGGTAGAATTCAAATGGTAATTGCAAAAAAGATAGGCACCGCAACTGCTGGCTGGCTCACTGCAATCTGCTCTGAAAACGTTGCTGCTCTGAATCTACAGAGCAACATCACCAGTGTCTCAGACACTGCTGCCCAACCTGCCCCGCATAACTGCATGTCATGAATGCCAATCCAGGTCCTCTGCACCCTGAAGACAGGACCTTACCAGCCAGAGCTTACTATTTTGTTCAAAGTTGCTGCCTCAGCACAGTGCAAACTTCCTCCAGGTCCTGCAGGATGACACATACACACTTGACAAAGCCCTAGAAACAAGACTCACGCCCTCCAGTCCTCTCAGGGCTACCTACTACTGCGCCTCAGTGAAAAGCAGTGTCCCTAAGACTGCTCCACCTCTTTACTGCATGGGTTCCCCATCCCCTCCATTGCAAGAGCTCTCTCAGGCAGGGAGTAGGATCTACCTTGGATTTTGGCACCGGCAAGAACCATTAGTGCTGACTTTCACAAACCCATTACCAGTAAACTTAGGGATGGGAAAATCTCTGGAGTGGTCATCTCTTCAGCTGCAAGGGATGAGCAGTCTCAGATTGGCTCAGTCCTACAGCTTTCTGGCTACCCAGCAATGCCACGTCCTCCTCAGGAGGGTGGAGAGGTGAGCCCTGCAGGAGGGTACATGGCACTCACCTTATGGCTCCAGCCCAGGATTCCCTCATGCATGTCATGCCCACAGGCACAGCCCAGCTGAAATCATGAAAAGAAGCCCTGGGACTGCATGCGGAGTAGTAAATAGCGGTGGTTGCTGGGGATAACCACAGGGTGCTTCATCCCATGCCTACAGGCCACATGGTGGGCAGCAAAAAGGAATTGCCCTGGGTTTACACCACTGAGGCAAAGCCTTTCTGCAGCCACAAGAAATGAGAAAAGTACCTAAATGCAAGAGCCTCTGGCAGGGACGTTGGCAGATCAGAGCTCCTCTGAGGGACAGAGAAACATTACTACTTGGCACAGTCCAGGCAGCTTCTCCATACCTCAGAGGAGGTGCTTAGAGACAGGAGGAGCTCAAGTCCCTGAGGTACCCCAGGTTATCGATGACATCCACCTGGGTTGGCAGGTTCTGGGCTGTAGCAGATCCATGGATCAGCAGCTGAGGCAGATGGGCATATTACAGGGTGCTGGATATCTGTCTTGAGGCAACCGGATGGAGCTCATAGGGTTAACTCTATTACCACTCACATTTCTATAGCTGTAGGAGTGAAGTTGCTTGCAGGTCCTTAAGTGAAAAGGGTCCTGTGAGGCAGCAGGGAGGTGCCTGCTTCCTCCCTTCCCTGCAGACAGGGGAGAAGAGAGCACTTCGCCTTGAAGAGCATAAATACACTGATAACCGTTTCTTTCCTTGGCTGTTTGTGGAGCTGGTGCAAGCTCCATCTCTAAGGGAACAGGTATTTTTGCTGCATTAATTGCTGTCCCTTGCTAATGATATTTTTCTTAACAATCCCCATCCACCCCTCATTCACTCATTACCACCTCACCCAAGCATCTCTGAAGTCCCTGTGCCTAACGGCATGCAGATGAGTTGCATGTATCAGTGCTGAATACCCTAGAGCAAATTGTTGGGACTGGCCGGGTTGCTCATTGCCTAAGATTTTATACCGTGTCCTCTCTTCAGTGGCATCTGAACACATGACTGTCCCTTGAAAGGCCTCTGAGTGCACACAGGTCAGTGCCACGTTGCAACCACATGAACACAACAGGAACACTCCTTAAGAAAGAGCAGACTCATACTAAGAAAAAGTGGCCAGGAATGACAGCAGATAACGGCTGTCAACACTTACTTAGGCTGCTGTGCATCCCCACGGGCTTGAAGGGACTTCTGCAAGTCTTAAGTGCTGTTCCCTGGATGCTGTAATATCTATCATACCCACAGGAAAACTAATTTCTCCCTTTGCTATTGTGACCTGGGATGAGAGTTAACAGCCCTGGTGCCTCAGGGTAATTGCATTCTAGGTTTACACCCGGGGTTGGGGAATAAGGTCTCTGTCAGAGATTTAGAAGAAAGAGGAGAAAAACGACTCCTTCAGCTGCAATTTTTTGGGGTTTTTTTCAAGATGCAAAGATCTATCTCTGACCTTTGGAGAAACTCTTCAACTGCACTATGATGTAGCTGTGAAGGAACGCAAGGCTCCTTCCTCTGTGTTGTTATCTTCCATGTAACCAGAGAAGTGATCTCCCAGCACTAGGCACTTTGCTGGCTGCTGTTAGTCTGTCCTCAGCTGTTCTTTTCCTTTCACCTAAGGGAACGGGGAGTGTTGTGTGCAGCAGAGAACCGTAAACACATTACCTTGGAGAAGAGCAAATAACATTCTTCAACAGTGGGCTTCAATATCTTGAGGAAATTGTCTGTGCTTTTGCTCAGGGAATGAAGTGTGACCCTTCCTGCATCCAGCAGTTTGAGAAATGCCGCCAGGATGCATCCAGGGCTGGAGTCACTGAGGGAGAGCTGCTCCCTTCCGCACACTCTCTGTACTCCCCTGGTAAAAGGGCAAAGGGGTACTAGGGGTTTGCTTCACCCCACACGTACACTTCCAGCTTCCAGAGGAAAACACTCCCTGTGCTCCTCTCTCCTGCTGAGGCTCCAAGGAGCAGCCAGGCTCCCTGGTTCCAGTCAACAAGCTATTATCTTAGGAAACATGAATGCAATTTTAGAGCTGAGTCAGCAACAGAAGCTGAATAATTTAAACCCTCAGCAATTCTGGTACTGCTGCCCAGGCACAGATGACGGAAGGTACTCAGATTTACGCAAGGAGAGATCTGGGATGAAAAACAGTGCCGCTGCTGGGCTGCTTCCCCCTGTTAAGAGAGAACAGCAGTGATGTAGGCATAAATAAACAGATAACAATGCTCTGCAGTGCTGAGCTAGACACGCTGCTCTGAGCCGGCAGTCCTCTCAGCACAGCAAGGCTGAGCCTTGGTTTCCTCTGGCATTTGTGGCTTCTGGCACGGTGATCCATAATTCCTCAGGAAGTCCATAGGAGCTGCTGGTGCCTCACCTCTCAGGTGGCAAATTTCTCAGCTTCCAAAGTGCTGGAATCATCAGCCATGAGCAACCAAGGAAGCACGTGAAAGGTCTACACTGACACCTGCCCTTCAAGCTTTCTGTCAGAGGAGGAGCTGTGTGATATTACGTGGTGGGAAGTGGACAAAGGGTTTGCTGTGCACAGATTGCTCTTCCCCTAGTTACACCTCCACCTTCTGGGGGCAGAAAGGGGGCAGGAGTCAATTTGCAAGTACTCTCCCCAGATCAGTCTGAAGACCAGCACCCAGAAGCACAGGAGAAATGAAAGCTTGCAAGAATCAAATGGACTGGGTTTGCAAACTCAGCAGTTAAGAAATATCTCCCCATCATACCACTGATCTAAGAAACTGCTTAATTGCCATCCATCAGTTCAGAGCTATTTGAACTGTGAGATTCCCAAAGGAAATCCAGAAATACGAATTGAATAGATGTTCTTCAGGTTGTGCTTCTTGAACTGTTGCCTCCAAAGGGATGACTTCGGAGATGAAGCAGCCTGCTTTCTTACTCCAAGAGACAGCAGCCTTGTGCTAGCATAACTACTGTTTATTTCCTGGAGAGGAAGCAGTCTGAGCCCAAAATTGTGATGTTTAGGCAGCCCTTTGCCTCTCATTGCATGTATACTGAGCAGAGAGACAGCTTCATGGCATGTGCCTCCCTGGTATCCTATTACATGAGTCATAAGGTGTTCTTTTTGCTCACCATTTAGAAGAGCCAGGCAATGCAACTGAAAATTTCATCACTCTTGTTTATCTTATTTATACTCGTTCAGGCACAAAAACTCAGGAAGTCAGATTCACAGAGTGAAAACATGAGCAAGCTGCTGAGTTCCTAAAGGAAAGGAATATTTATGGCCCGTAGCATTGTTTATACTATGTCTTAGTTCTGTGCTGTCGTGGCTGCAAAGAACATTTCTGCACAGATAGAAAGTGTTTAGCAACCTCTCCGTCCAGCTCTCCTATCCAGTGGACCAGAAGGATTAGCATCCACAATTTACCCACCTACCCACCCCATCAACCCCCATTAGAGACCAGGCAGTTCTGAGGTCAAAAAACATCACCTAACCCAGCCTGAACCTGAAAAATTCCAGTTCTGGGAACTCAGAGCTTGGCATTATGCCCACAGTACAGGCCAAGGGCAAAACACTTCTTAATTACTGCTTATGGTGCAGATTTCTGCTTTCAGGCAGGTACCAATCCAAAAGATGTAACAAGACCCTTATCAGACTGCAGTTAATCCATCCCAGCTATTGATCCTGTTAGATCCACTGATCATGCTGTAACTGCAAGATTACAGACTCACTGAGATGCCCGAATGCTATGCCTGTTTCGGGATTTCAGGATGGAGAGATACCCACCACTTGGCTGTGGCGCATGCCTGGAAGCAGTGCAGACTGACCTCCTGTGAGAGCAGATGAAGCAGAGTCCCTGCCTGGCAGGCAGCGCTTTGCTCCTCTTGGAAAGAAATCTGCTCTGCTGCTGAGCATCCAGCGGGAGAGCAAGAACTCAGATTTCACTTCCAGTGAATCCTTATTCTCAGCAGTCACCTGGTCTCAACATACCGAGATGCTGTAGTCTGCACCAAGATCTTCTTGCTCAGTCATGTTAGTTCAGACAGTTTGACAAGAACTTAGAAACCATTTCTATAAAACTCTTCAGATTTGTCAAAATGTTTTCATCTGGGCTTGGACCGGCACAAAAAGCCTTTGATCTCCAGGCACTCTGTGAGGTAAGCAATCCTGTCACCTGCTTCTCCCCGTGGACCTGCCAGGTTTCTGGTGTTCTGCATGGAGCTCACAGAGGAGAGGAAGAAGTTGCTATTTTAATATTCACTGCAAGAAATAAAATGAGCAGCATGCCTGTGATTTGACACAGGCATTCTCTGAAGTTTGATGAAGGGCAGGAAGGTTTCACCAAAAATGAAACATATGCCAGTCACTGTTCTCACCACAGCTGAGACTCCTTCAGCTTTTGCCTCTGGACAGACCTGGCACACGGCTGGGCAGAATTTACAAAATGAGGAGGATGAGCAAGAAGCTTGGTGGAATTATAAGTGCATCACAGCAATTTGTAGGCAATGTCTGTGACAGTGGCAGTGCTTGCTGTGCTGCAGATTACCATGAATCTGTAGTCGCAGAGTCGAAGGAAAACAACTCATGGGAAGTCTCCATTCTCTGTATATCTCTAATTGATCTGGGTCTTTAGACATCCCCCTCCCAGGAGCTGGATAAGCAACAGCAACTGGGTTACACAATCAAAAACAAAGTCCATAATAAGCATTGCAAAGAATATGTGTGAAAACTGTGAAGTGTTAGGAAAACCCATTTGTCACTAATATTTGCTCCTGGGGATTGTTCAGAGAGAGTCATTGAGATTATGATGAAATATTTATACTGCAGCGGGTCACAGAGCAGGACTTGTTCCTGCTCTTCTGGCTCCCATGCAAAACCACCACCAAAAAACAAAGAGCACCTCCTCTCTGCCAAAAAAACCCAACCAACCAAACAAAAAAACCAGAAAAAAAAACCTCCAGCCCAACCCAACCCAACCAAAGCACTAACTCTTCTCACACAAGCGCAGAACTTCAGGTTCCACCAACAGCATGTTCCACCAACAGCATACTCCGCACTCACAAGGTCACTCCTCTCTCTCTGAACATGAGCCGGCAATGGCATCTTGGCTTGTATCAGAAACAGCGTGACCAGCAGGTCCAGGGAGGTTATTCTCCCTCTGTACTCGGCACTGGTGAGACCGCTCCTTGAATCTTGTGTTCCGTTCTTGGCCCCTCACCACAAGAAGGATGTTGAGGCTCTGGAGCGAGTCCAGAGAAGAGCAACGAAGCTGGTGAAGGGGCTGGAGAACAGGCCTTATGAGGAGCGGCTGAGAGAGCTGGGGGTGTTTAGCCTGGAGAAGAGGAGGCTGAAGGGAGACCTCATTGCTCTCTATAACTACCTGAAAGGAGGTTGTGGAGAGGGGGGAGCTGGGCTCTTCTCCCAAGGGACAGGGGACAGGACGAGAGGGAATGGCCTCAAGCTCCACCAGGGGAGGTTTAGGCTGCACATTAGGAAAAATTTTTCACAGAAAGGGTCATTGGGCACTGGAACGGGCTACCCAGGGAGGTGACTGAGTCACCTTCCCTGGAGGTATTTAAGGCATGGGTGGATGAGGTGCTGAGGGACATGGTTTAGTGTTTGATAAGAATGGTTGGACTCGATGATCTGGTGGGTCTCTTCCAACCGGTTATTCTATGATTCTATGATTCTCTTCTAGAGGTGAGTCTAAAGGGTCTAATAAAGTTAATACGCTGATACTGGCACAGAGCTGCCCTACATAAGCAATCCCCAGTCCCAGTAACCACCATGCAATGTTGTTTTAGAGCTGTTGTTGTTCTCAGGGGGCTTAACTAAATCCACTTGAGAAGAGACTTCCGAGACCAACCACTGTTGTCTGGGCTGGGGTCAGGGAAAAGAGTTTCCAAGAGTGCAGTCTGAGCCCTGAGCAGTAATTAGAGCTGATTACTGGATATGGAGGAGTCAGAGTGCCAAGGACAGGCCCACCATAGACAGAGATACAGAAAATAAAGGCTGCAGATTCAGTCTTGGCCCCTACGAGAGAGAAGTCTAAACAGGAACTGCATTTCCTTTCCTTCCAGTTCTGTTTTGATGCTTTACTATTTAGCAGAAGTATGTGCCATGTGTTTGGTTGATTTTTTCCCAGAGACAATTAATACTTAAACAGAATCAAGTCTGGCTTCATGAGACTTTGGAGAGGAATGAAGGTGGAAAAACATTTGGGTTTTCTGTTTCCAAGATTATAATTAAAGCACTTCATCTGTAACTATCTGAGCTCAAGGTCATGTTTTAAACCGCCACAGGAAGCTGCAAATGAAGCAAGCAGTTGTGGAAATGTTCACGCCTAGCCCAAAACACTTACTGCTTGCACACCTTGCAGGCAGCAGGAGGAGGTGTCAGCTGTGCCTCAGTGGGCAAGGTACACACATGGCTTCTCTACCTGCAGTACTTGGCTCAGAGGATGGCAGTTTCTGCAAGGGTTGAGCAGCTGACTCAAATCAACTGCTTCTCTCCAGCAAGAAATCCACATGGAGCAGCAATCCAACTCCTGAGAGACTGCATGACACGACAGCAAGGCATGCTGACCAGCACAACAAATGCTGCAATGTTAACAGCCCCAAAGTGGCAATTGTTTGCAGAAAGCAACTCTGCTACATTATTCCAGCCTCTCAATCTGGCTGTCCCTGCTCCTCCTGAAGGCTTAATCCAAGCCTTCCAAACTGAAAAGTTAAAGGCTGGAGGTCTGAAGTGAGACTGCATGTTCCTGCTCCTTCCCAGAGTCTAATCCTGTTCTGACATCTAAGAGCGTGCATGCATGTGCTTCGTTCATCTCCTTCCTGACCAAGCATAGGAGACAAATGTTTTCTTAGATGCATATCCATCCATGTTCTGATGACTACGTGCAACTTTTTGTCATGATTAGCTCTTCCAGATACCATTGATTCATCTATTTCTTGAACACCCTGGGCTTGCCTGGAAAACCCGATATGAACATTGCAGCAAGAACAAAAGCCCAGACCACAGCATCCTGCTCACAGTAGAACAGCCTGCACCTTTCTCTGGTTACAGCCATGCTCTGAAGAATACTTTGGCAGATGTGCAGAAAATCCACTTGAAATCTCAAAACCAATGAGTTCCATTTAAGGTTAATTATGAATGATTCAGAAGAGATGTGCAAATTTCTGTGGTATGCCCACAAGCCCTGCTCTCACCAATCAGCATTTAGGATGATTTCCATTGTACAGTAGCTTTTCCTAAGGTCTTGTTCAATTACATAAGATGCCTCTGGATGAGAGAAGCAGTGGCCCAGAGTCCCAGAAACGCTCCTTCATCCACTGCTTTGGAAACTGAGCGATTCTGCAGAGCAGGAGGGAGGCTACAGCTTCACTGATGTAGCAGAGCTAATGGGAGTCTCATTATTGTTCTGAAATTGAAGGAGATCAACTGTTTTATTTCTCCCACTGGACCTTTCTCACTGAGTGTGTGCACTATCAGCATTTTTCCCTGGCCTCAGCAGTAAAAATCTGGGAACAAAGCCTCTCTGGAACTTGCCCCTCCAAGCTTTGTCAGCTACGGGAGATGTCTGAGAGGCTTTACTGCTGGAAGTGATCTTCCCTTGCCACCTGCAAAAAGAGTGCAACTGCTCCTCTTCACAGCCTAAACAAATCCCTCTCTGGAGAATGGTATCTGAACATGTCATATTCTCTCTACCTCTGCTCTTAAAGGTGCCCTACACACACCTGCAACTTGAAATCACCCAGCAAGACAAATCTTCTAGCAGTTACCATTGCTACAGCACAGGTACAGACAAAACTGTTCTATCAGCTCTACATCAGCTAAGCATTCTGCAACACAGCAGTAAGGAAGCAGCCTTGATATATTTGCAACAGTTTCATAACAGCTTATTTACCTACTTCATCCTATCTTAGGATAACAGGGGTCTGGTTCAGGAAAAGGCACAGCAATGATGAGTAAAGATGGAGGAATCCCAACGAGACATGTGTTTACACACCACACACAAACTCACACAACTCTTCTTATCCAAGAAGGCAAACACGACCCTGAAAATCTCACCCCTCTGTGGCCTATCCTAAGGCAGACTGCTTGGTGTTCACGCTTGCCCTGCAGCCTAAGGTGCCTGTAAAGGTGCATGTACACAGCTTTCCGATTTCTGGGCATGCTGCCTTTGTCTGCATTCCCCCTGGCTACCCTAGAGCGGATTCAGATCTTTTGCAGTTCATTGCAGAGGCATCATGCATCAGACAGACAGGGACACGTCCTGATGCCCCCTTGCCGTGAGCAGTCCAGGACAGCAGGCTTGGCTCTCAGAGTCACACTCACTTGAAATTTCCTCCAGCTGGGGCTTTCAGTGAGTCCAACTCAGCATCCGCAGAGACTAAGCTGGGGCTTTCAGTGAGTCCAACTCAGGATCCGCAGAGACTAAGCTGGCGCACCAGTGCTGCCGTACCAAGGTCCTTCCTGCTGCTCCAGTGAGTGCATTAGTCTTGACTACCCAGCAGAATGCAGGGTAGCAGCAAGGACACAGCAGCAACACAGGAGGTAGCCTGAAAACATCTGTTCATTCCCCTTCGCAGTTCTCCTGGTTGTGAGCTGTTGTCAGCACAGCACTGGGGCACAGGCTGCCCTCAGTTTCCAAGTGCCTACCAGCACACCCCCAAAGGACATGTGCTACATGCATGTCAAAATAAGTCCCACAAGTGCCTGTGCCCTCAGCAGACATCAGCTGGAGATGCTAGGATCACTCCAAAGAGAAATGCTCAGAAAGCAGCACTGAATTCCCAGGGGCAATTAATTTCACAGGATGCAGTAAGGAGGATGGGGCATTCTGCCAAGGAAACACAGCTTGTCAGACTGATAGCAAGGGCCAGCAGCAAACCCTTTGACTGTGCTGCTCTAGTGTGCTGCCCAACTAGACCAATGCCATATTTTAATGGTATTTAAAGCTCAGCTTTATCTTCACTCCTGGAAATCCACTGCATCCAGCACATATGGAGCTGCAGGGGACAGAAGAGGCACCTGAGGCAGGTGTCCCGCAGGTTGGCTCACCGTAACAGTGTCAGGCACCTATAGAGTCAATGCTTGAAGCAGGGCTTGCTATCTTGGATCCCAGGAGAGCCAATGGAGAGAAACAAGCATTTCTAAGGGTATAATTTAGCTGACCTACTTCCACGTGCAGTGCAGCATGGGAAGGACTCCCTCCTTCTCTCCCAGATTAGAGGGAGCTGAGGTGAGCCATTCAGATGCAGAGGTCTGCATCACAACCACCCTTAAAGTGGGGCAGGCTGTCCAGTCACACAGCAAGAGAGCCACGTGCCACTGGTAGCACCAGGCATGCTCTCATCCATGATAACACTGGACACCGATGTGGAGAGCAGCCCTGTTCTGCCCCAACACATCCAGCAACATCCCAGAAACATCCAAATCCTCTCAGCTGCTGCTGCCATGGCAACGCCAGAGAGAGGATCCACCAGGCTTTGATGTGCTGATCTGTTCAAAGCATGCAAAATGACATTCAAAAGCTGGGGAGCTGTGTGGAGGAGCACCTGACTGCCCTGAAGATGGAAGCCTCTCGGAGGAGCAAGGATTAACACACACTGGCAGGCACTGCTGCCGTCTCCTGCCTCAGCAATTTGTTACCAGCGTGCTGCTGTTTCTGTGCTCTGGCTCACCCACTTAGTGGAGTTTAATATTTAATATCAGACAAGCTGCTGTTTCACAGGGTAATTCAGGTTATTAATAAAAAATCCATCCAGGTCCCCCCCACTGGCGATTCAAACGTAAGATGCTGTTACTCCCAGTTATCAGCACTGGCAGCAGGTGCTGAACCTGAGCACCACAACAGCACTGGCCACAGAGCAGTTACTGGACAGTAAGGAAGGACCCTTACAGGCCACAGAGCAGCCAGCAGAGCCAAGTAACACGCATCATAACGCTGTCACCATCTCCCATTGCATCATAGTTGGGAGAGGATGAAGTAATTCCAAATGACAAACAGGCTGTGGAAAATACAGGAAGAACCGGCTGCTCGATCCCCTCTCCAGCACCCACAAGGATCCCCTGCATTGCAAGGACACTTCCAAGCTCAGAAGTTCTGCATAGTTGCTTACCTTCAAGGTAAGCTCTTGTCACACTTGTCACTAGGATTCCCTGAGGCTTTGTAAAACACGGATGCTGTCAGAGCCAAGAAATGCCAGAAACTGACTCCTGCGTGCCATGGGCTCTTCCTCACTATGAGGTTGGGGTGGTTCAGTACAATCCAAGAAGCTCTGAAATGTGAGGGCATGGAGGAAGATTTAACATATTTGAGGAGAGGTTATGCAAAGCTTCTGACAAAATTAGCTTTATAATAGGAAACACAGAGGCCTGAAGGAGTTGCCTGCAGAGAGAACATCTATGTGCTGCACTCTGCCATCTTCACGACTTTCATTTCAAGACTCAGCTACTCCACAGTCCCAAGGTTTCCTCTATAAGAGTTCCCCATCTCGCTAAACTAGTGTTCCCATATCCTGAGTAAGAGCAAGCAGCCTTCAGCAAACTACAGAAATGCTACAGAGAACTCAAGGAATGGGAGAAAAAAAGGAGACTTGAAGGAAACAAAATGCAATTACCTCAGGAAGATTTTGGCTGAACAAAGGAGTCAATGTACACACTCACACACTTTCTTGGGAAAAGCAACACAAGATCTGTGATAACACAGAAGATTCTGGATACTGGGCTCACAAAGGCAGCTCAAGCAAAAACCTTTAGATTTCCTCCTTTTTGCAGGGATGTGTTCATGAGATTTGAGGAGTTTTGCTGATACAGTACTGATGGGCAGCAGATATTTTATACCTTTGTCCTGCAGTACCACTGCTCCTCTTACTGCAGTCTCAGCTCTGGGGCCATTTGACAGGATGCATTTTTCCCAGCGCTCATGGAAAGGCAGTCAGCCTGCTGACCATCATGCTGCTCTTTAACAGGAGCACGTTGTAATGCATCAGTGTGGTGGCACATCCAAGCTGCGTGTGAAGAGAGCAGCCCTACCATGCTCCACTGAGCAATTCTTGCTTGGACCAAACCTACTGTCACTGTGAGCTAAGATGATTCTGCCAGGAAAAGAACTGAAGAATGAAAAAGCTTAGAAAATTATAGCCTGGGGGCCAAATATAGACCTCATCTCCTACAGCTGAAATGCCCCCATGCCAAAGACAGTAGCCCACAGGTATGACTTCTGTTTCAGCATTAAAAATGAGAAGCAGAATCAGAAAACTCACTGCAGTAAGAGCAAGACCAATGTCAAAAGCCATTTAGGTACATTTTGCCTTTCCAACAACTCTCCAGCACACCATTACCCCACCCTCCACTCCCCATGCCCACTGCCAGCTTGAGTCCTCTCATCTGCCTCAAGGCAAATGGAGTCGGGGAAAGAAAGAAGAGCAAGAAGAGTGAAATAAAAAGAGAGAAAAAGAAAGAAAGATAGAAAGAGAAAGAAACCCACTCCAAAACAAGAGAAACTTCATACAGAGATCTGCAAGTCAAGGACACCGAATTATTGAAATTTTACATCTTATTTAAGAGCACATTATTTACTCCTGTAATTAAATCCATGGAAATAATTTACAGTGGGCCATTATTGAATCAAAGAGCAGAGTAAAAAGCCTAGAAAAGAAAGAAGTGTGCACATGGTTAGAGCACATGGCAAAAGCTCGCACTCCAGTCATCAACAGTACAGCTCTCCCCTTCCCATTCAGATGAATAGAAGAAAGATCTTGGTTGGCATCTCAGCTCTGCCTAAAGCCCTGACAGATGCCATCCAGTATAAGCAAGGTGAAGCCCAAAGCAGCCATTTCCCTGCTCCGCCACTACAGCTTGCGTGATACCTGCAAAAAGAGGCAACTGCCTTGCAAGGATTTGCCTTGTGTTGCAACATATTTTCACAGTTTTGGTAAGCTGCTTGCTAAGATTTTGCTTCTCCCAGCCAACTAATATGAGGTGTTAAAAAGCCTGGTAGTTTCTGAATCTTTTCACATGCTTACACCAACTTAACTTTGTTTTTAAAATATTATAGAGAACAATAGAGCAAAAGGGACTGTCTTGTTTTGGACTCTCCAGTCCAACAGCAAAGCCAGTCATGCTTGATGTCCATGCAAAACACCAGCACAAGAATCTTTCTTTGCAAACTCCTACGTCAGAGGGACCAGGCATGCAGCAGAGCAGATGACAGTATGTACAGCAGCAGGGATGGCCAAGGCGTACTCCAGGAAACAGCACGACAACCTCACCACAAGGATCTCACCAGCACTTTACCAAGAAGCTGCTAGATGAGAGAAGCAAGCGGGTTGATTGTATGTGCCTCACAAAATTGCCCAGGACCCTCCACTGCACAAGAGATTCCAAGGCTTCAGAGTGCCATTCACAACAGCTAACCCGTAAATGACAACTTATACCTGGGCTATGGAAGAAACCAACACCTAGTACTCAGCAGAATAGTTTCTCCCAGCGGAAAAACATATGCCTTGTAGGATAAGGTGCTCAGGTCTGAGAGGCAGTGCCTGCAGCTGGGGAGAGAGAGGAAGGACAGCAAGCAGCTCAAGTATCTGAGAAGACATTGTGTTTAATACCGTGTGTTTGGAGATGGAAGGGTCAAGTGCTTGGAAAGCCCAGTACAGCATCTCCCACAACACTCATCCATGGCAAGGCTCTGAGACCTTGTGTGACCATGGGCTGGTTCAGCTGATCAGAGAGCTAAGCAGACAGCTTAGTCCCTGTGAGGTGACAGTACAAACACAACTCTCTTCTCTTTCCCAGTATGTCCTTTAAAATAGATGACAGACCCCCAGAGTACATCCCATCCAGCACATTATTGATGCCAGGCATCTGCACTGCCTCAAGGTCCATAAAATGCCAGATGATGTGGGGCTAGAATTGGAATGAGATCTAGAAGCAGCAGTTGTGCTGATAGGTCAGTGTCTTTGCTGCCCATGGCCAGCAGTCAGATATCTGCTCAGTGCCCTGGGGGCATCCAGAGAAAGGGGCAGTACTGTCCCCGAGTTCAGAGGTGCTCTGCGCAAGCTGGGAAGCACACTGCTAAAGATGAAGCTGTCCTTATCTCACCCCACACTTGTCTATCTCACCCACTAAAACAGCACACCCTCATAGCATTTATCTTATTCTTTGCTTTGTGCTGTAATCAGCAAGTCCAGGGAAAGACACAAAACTCCCTATTCCAGGCATGGCATCATGACAGAACTAAATGGACTCTGAATACCTTATGCATTTCTTGCAGAGTATCTGAGAGCCTTACTTTTCTGACGCTGTGAAAGGTTAAAAATATAACATAGTTCGTAAAGGGTTTCAGCACTCTGTTCTCTGCATTTCCCATTGAAAAGGTCCAACATGTGCACATGAATGCACCTTACAAGCCCTGGAAAGTCCTGCCATCAGTGCAGTGATGGACTACAGCCTTCATTTCTGCTTGCTGTCTTGCTGCAGTACCTTTTTGCTTGAACAGGAGTCTTCTTTGGTGACCTGGACACACACACACATAAAAACACATGCGCACACACACTCTTTCCCTTTCTCATTTCCGTATAAATATAGAAACCTCGTCTGTTTTCTAAATGCTCTCCTGCTGCTGCATTCTCTCCTTCCACCTCCCAAGACTCTTCACTGAATACCTGCTGCTTTGTTTCTAGCGTAGTTTTTTCACTGAGGCTGCAACATTTTGAAGCTGTAGATTTAACATAGTCCCCTACATTTGCAACCCTTACACAGAAATGTATAGCTCTGGCTTAATGTTTCACCCAGTCAGCAAAATTTGGAAAGGAGCTTGAATTTTGCTGCTGTTTGCAGCATTATGGCTCAAAACATGGCATAGTTCAGCTGTGAAAGGAAATGTGAATTTTCAGATGGCTCTGCCATGCTGAGCAGCCCCTTTAGAGAGGTGTTGGGAACTTCTCTGCACCCAGGGAAGGTTTTAACAAGGCTAGACTGCCCAGTCCAGGGTTAACATTTTCAGAATCAATCCTCACGGCATTTTGAGAGCCAGAGGTGAGGACTGCAAGAGAGAGAGAGAAGTAGAGCAAGGAATCCAGAAATCTCAGCAATCTTTGACCCATCCTTCCATCATGCCCCCAGTGATGCTGCACCTTTCAGACCAGCACAGACAGGGTAGATTTCTGAAGAACCTTGACATACTTAGACAATTAAAAAAAATTAGCATAATTCAGACTAAACTTCTAATTTTAGCAGTCTGAGAAGCTGCTTTCTTTTGAGCTCAGATCTAGCTTGCTGTACCTCAGCTTCAGCACACTACAGGCAGCTTCCTACTGTGGATAGACTGTGCAGGACATCAAGCAGAGGACTTTCACAAAGGGTGCTGCCCTTTGCTTCACATCCTCACAAAGGTGCTGGCTCTAGATAGAGCTTCCTCCCTGTATACAGCAAGTGGGCACACACCTTGGCCAAGGCACTGGGCGCTGAGGAGAGGGCACTTTTCAGAAGAACTTGCTCCCAAACTAGATTTCTGAATGCTGCAATGTTTCAAACATTGCTCGCTTCATTCCAGCGCATTGATAACTGGTGGGCTCATTGAGCACATACAGATATCCTTATTACCTGAACAATTTAAGACCATGCAGAGCAGCAGTGCAGAATGGCACCAGCTCCCCCTTGGTACCCCCCCCCACTCGCCAGTGAGTCCCTGTAGCAGCAGGGGCTGCCCTAACCCCACATCCCTCCCATCCAGATGCCTGTATTCTGCTCATGTTCTACTCACTAGCAGTTCCCCCTCCCATCATGGTGCTGCATTTTCCCTCCTGCCTGGAGTTGTCAGGAAAGGACACAGGCACAGGCTCTGAAATGCCTTGCTAGCTACGTACTATACAAGCTGTTCTTCACTTGCAACTGACTTAAGTATTTGTGGACAACTCTTTACTGGGAAAGGGATGGACTTCCCAAGTCAAACACGGTTCATTATATATTAGCTCACATTATCTGAGAGATAATGTCTCTCTTGGCACCATATCCTGCAAATGGCAAGGCAGGCGGTGAAAGAAAAAGGTAAACACCAGAGAGGAACTGCTACCATTGAAGTGTTCTGATTTTTCTGTTCGTGCCCATTGCAACAAACTGCTCAGCCAAAAATCCCTCCCCACTGTGAAGGAACATTGAGATCAGTCTAATTTCTGCATTGCCTTTTTCTTTCCTGCACACCAATATGCTGTGCACTGGCCTCTGCCATCCCTCCCCCATATTTAATACAAACACTGGAAAGAAAATACAAAAGCTGGGAGCGCAGATGCTCCCATTATAATTAGTGCATGCTGCATTGCAACTTAAATAGAAAAAATGCTAGAGGCTAATTGCGAGCAGTGGCAAGTGAAATCGCACAGAGTTTAGTCAAAGGTAAGTTTGAAACAGCGTCTTCTTCCTGCTGACTCTGTACCAGAGAGACACAGAGGTAGGCGGAGTGGAAACCTTAGCAGCTTGTGAGAAAAATGCCTCCTCATAGGCTTCAGACAACAGAGCAGCACAATACAGCGTAGCACTGGTGCATTTTTCTTAATCCTGACAGCTTTTCCATTCGTGCAGGACTCCAATGGCAGGTCAGATAAACAGCATCAGAGCAAGTCATCGTCATACACAGACCCTGTATTCCCAACCCAGCCTAAAGCAAGAACTAAATATTTATTAGGCTTCTATGAATCAGAGGTCTGAATCTCCTGGCAGTGCAGGCAGCTGACGTAATCCTCCCCAAATCCTGATGGGACTTGCTTCCCCAGCAACCTTGACAGAGCTCAGAGGGTCACAGTTACCTTGCAGTCATACAAAGCGATTCCGTGTTGGCACATTGGACAGAAGTGGGGTGCGAATCCTTCACGATTGCTCCGTCCCTCGGTGCATTAAATCACCTGCAAAGGAGCTAATGATTTGCCCCAAATTGCCAGCAGCTGTGTGTACAAAACACCTTCCTAGCATGAGAATGACAATGGTCATTTACAGCAGGGAAGATTCAACATGGTGCCACTGCTTTGAACCTAGCACACATACAACCCACAGAAAGGTTTAAGAGAGACCTTTGATTTGCGGAGACCTTTGGAAAGCCTACATACTAGCTAGATAGCAAATGATTGATCCCATTACAAATCACACAATTTAATTCTCTGTCTATGCTGTCCCAATGATTGCATTCAGGGTAGTAAAAGTGAGGGCTTCCTTGAGCCTCAAAGGCTTTGGCTGTCCTGATATCTCGTGCCCCTTCTCCCTGCTGCTGCACAGTAGCATTGTGTTCCAGGCAGAAGATACCGATTTCTTTACAGAAAAAGTGCCTTAAGACAGAGAGTACTAGAGCCTAGACACCCAATCCCAGCAGCAGGAGCTGCTGCCAAAGGCTGGAGCCTGGCTGGTGCATCCAGCATCCTCATGGCCTTAGCTAGTGCTGATCTCACATGGTTCTAAAGGTTCCTCTTCAGTGCCATGTTGCACCACAAGCAACTTAACATCTTAGGGAAGGTAGAAGAGACAGGAGGAGTTTGAGCTGATGGAATTGACAAAACTTGTAGTCGGAGGCAACAGAAGCTGCGCTGGACTTTTGCTCCAGGAGCAGGCAGAGAAAGGAGACAAGGCAGCTTTGCACTCTGCAGGTGGCACGGTCCTTTCTTTTGCTGATAAGCTCCAGCTTGCAAGTTAGATAATAAACACAGCTCCTAGCAGCCAGTGAAGCCCTGGGTGGCCAACAGCCATGTCACATCTTTGGCAGGATCTACTGCCACTGAATGAAAGAATCCAGATAGCCCAATCCAGCAACTGTACCAGGTGAAACATCTGCAGGAGGAGTGCATGGTGATGCTCAGAAGTCCAAGTACCCTGGGAATGTTCTGAGCTGTCTGCAGCCCAGGTGTGCTGAAATCCTTTGTCCTTCTTTTGTCCATCACTCTCTTTATCGCAGCCCCTCTAAACCCAGCACGAGCTGAAGGCTGCTGCTTACTGAAAGCCCTTGGAAAAGATGGCAGGCAAGCAGAGAGAGTAGCCCCAGTGGCTTCTCCTTGGCAGCACTCAAGAAGAGATTTCTCACCCCTGTTTCTCATGTGCTGATTGCGTAATTCTGACAGAGGTGCCTGGACTTTCCATCTCAGGGATGGACCTAAGTTCCACTCTGTTACAGCTCATCCGCGATCAGCAGGTAAGTGAGGTCTTTTCTTGTCACACGACAAGCACAAGCGTGGTCGCGCTATATGACCATTTGATTGTCCTACTAAGGGATCATCTGTAATTTGCCCTCTGCCTGGCTGAGCTTGTAGCCGTTATTCCAAACCCTGCTTGACTTGTCCTACTGCCCACACTTCCCAAGTGTGCAAAATTTCTTTCATGCAAAAGCATTCTCATTAACATTCTCTCCATGACTTCAGTCTTCTCAGAGCTGACCATCCAGGGTCTAGTTCTTCTCCCAGGTCACATCACACACCTCAGCTTTGAGTTTCTCCTGACAGTTGATGTCAACTGATTATGTTCACAGTTATTCCATGCTTGAGAATACAAAGGGGGTCATTCAACCTCTATGCCTCCTTTGCCCCTTCCCACCATTACATACCAGCTGGTGACAGAGCTTTCTCCACCAGTTCCTGCCAAACAGAAACACCTCTCTCTTTCCCACCTATTTCAAACCCACCCTCACCATATGCTGTGCTCCCCCTATCCCTGCAGAAGGCAGTACTGGGACCTATAGGAAAGCTGAGGATGGGCTTTTATCAGAGGGTGCAGGAATAGGGTGAGGAGGAACGGTTTTAAGCTGAAAGAGGGGAGCTTGAGATGAGATCTTAGGAAGAAATGTTTTCCTCTGAGGGTGGTGAGGCACTGGTACATGTTGCCCAGAGAAGTTGTGGCTGCCCCGGCCAGGCTGGATGGGGCTTTGAGCAGTCTGATCCAGTGCGAGATGTCCCTGCCCATGGCAGGGGGTTGGAACTAGATGATTTTTAAGGAACCTTCCAACCCTAACTATTCCAGGATATGCTCAGCATGACCTCCAAGGGAAGGCTTTCTGCGTCTCAAGGTGGCCTGACTACAGCACACCTGCAGTGAGAGGAAGGAAGAGTTCCTGGGCTAATACAATCACCCAGGACCACAAAAATGAGAGATAGCAACAGCCAAAGCACAGATACTGCTACTGTCCATCACCACTTGCCTGTCCATGCAGCTGGCCACATCAGAGACTCACATGCAGCCTTGCAGCTGTAGCTGAGGGGTTCTGCTCCCCCATGAACTGGCCACAGCTTGGCTTAAAACACATGTGTAGCTGGCCTGCGCACAAAGGAAGGGTGAGCGACATTCCTCAAATCCTTCACACGGTCCCTTGTCAAGTGAAACTTCAGCTCTCATTCTCTGAGTTACAAAGGCTGGGGGCAGGGAATGCTGGAGGAGCGGCAAGGTTATACATGTGGACTGTCCCTGCACTGAGACAAATGGGAGGCACGCGACACAAAAATGGACAGTACAAGGTCAATTGTGTTCTCATTACAGGCACTTAACACAAAAGCCAAATAATTGCCATGGAAACTAAAAAGCAACAAATATAATTATGATCCAAGAAGAAAGGGTTTGGAGCAACACAGCATTAAATAACAGAACTCGTTGCCTCCAGGTATCAAAGGACACAAAGGTCTTGCAGGATTCAACCGTGCTGGTCATGGGACACACACAACCACAAAGAGATGGCTGGAAACTCTAAATCTCTCATGTCTCAAGACATAACATCAACTTGCATGGTATGAGAATAAACTTGTTCTGGGGCCACTGTCTCCTTCCTCTCGCCATCTCCACTGCTTCATATCATACTAGCACTTTCTTGGATCATAGGTTACCTCTCTGCTAATAAGTTGCTTTTCAGCTGTGCGTGGTGGCCCAAGACACCATAAATCAAGACACCACACTGGACAAACACAGAGCAAAAAAGCAGCCTCTGTCTGTGAAGCAGGAGACAACAGGCAGGCACAGGAGGAGGGGCAGAAGGAGCCAGGGACACAACAGTGGTTTCAGCCTGTTTGAGTAGCCAGGGCAGGAGGCTTTCAAAAGAGA
This sequence comes from Clamator glandarius, assembly GCA_033459285.1. NCBI lineage: Eukaryota > Metazoa > Chordata > Aves > Cuculiformes > Cuculidae > Clamator > Clamator glandarius. The sequence continues at coordinate 120,372 of JAUNZM010000513.1, read as the reverse complement.
GACCTTTCATAGGTCTTTCGTGCATAGACATGACACAACACCCATGCAGACTCTCAAGGCACTAACAAACATCCAGGCTGAAACAGACTGCTGCCACAGAATGAATATCTCCAACACAATTCCAGTAGCTTGGCCCCAAGGAGACTTGTACAAACCGCTACCAGATGAGACACTCGGGCTTTGGGAGTAAGAAGACAGAGCTCGCCCCATGGAAAAGCCTCCTGCTTTGGTGGTTTTTCACACCAGAACCCCTTTATAGCCCTCTGGCAACCTAAGAGACAACCTGCTGCTCTATCAGCCTTGAGTAAAAAAGGCCCTGCAGGGAAAAGCCTTGGGCCCACAAGCAGTTAACAGCTGTCACTGAAGAAGGCAGCATTTGACCTGACCCTGTGACAGCTGAAAGACCCCCACACCCAGCTTCCCAGCTGCCTTCTGCAGGCTGCACGTCTGTCCTGAACGTGTCTGCTGACCTCCCTCCTATCAGCCACTCTCTGCAGGCACAGATCCCTCCTGGGTTGCCCTGGCATTAAGGAAACTCAGTATCCTAGCACCAAGCTCTGGTCCCAAGAGGAACAGGAGGGTGAAGAGGGGCTCTGCCTGTCCTAACTACTGTCACCAAGCTGAGAGGCAGGCTGCCCTGTGTTTTCCCTGGATCCACTGCTCAGGAAGAGAAAGCCGAAGATCAGCTCCTCCTCGGCACCCTGGAGTCCCACTGATTTCTGCAAGGAGACCTCGCTCAGAGCTCCCCATGCTGTGACAGTCCCACATAGCATACTACCAAAGATTTGTTTATCGCTGTAAGGTCTCTCCGATCCCAGGGAGGCAGACCCCTCCAGGTGTATTCCGTTGTGCTTCTCCAGCTCCCTCACTTGCGTCACAGAGTGTCTTGGCAGCAAGTGCAATTCAGGTCTCTCACCAGGAGCTGGTGAGAAGGTGCCCTCTCTAGTACCTTCCACATGAGGAAGTCCAGACACTTTGCAGACACATGCACATTGCGCTTGGGGGAAGAGGAGCTGGGAGAAGGGAAGAGGATTTTTTTTCTCAGAGACTCACAGAGTGAGCACACACCAGAAACGGGGATAAATGAAACCTAGTAATTCCAGTGTCCAGGACTAGCCCAGAGAACCTGAACCAGCAGCTGCCCAACAGTGTGGCAGGAATGATAGAAACCTGAGGGCTTGTTAGTGGTGCCTGTCCCCAGCATCTCAGCAACTCTCTCAGGACTCTCAGAGTGCAGCTACTGAGATGCTCCAAGCAGCAGAGCTTTGCTGTGAGGCTCTTGCTCAGGGAGGGAACATGGAAGTGGCCAAGTCTTTTGCCAAGGGCAGAGGAGAAGCCCATTCGAGACATCTCTGTATTGCAACCTTCTCTGCCATATATCCTTGGTTTCACCTCTCCTCTCACTGCCTTTCTGCATTGGTGCATAGCACATACACCCTCAGGCCCTGCCTTGAGAGAACCATTCAGTTCAATAGGTCTTCAAGGGGCAGCAAAGCTGTCTTAGCAACACGTCTGCTCCTGCAGGAAGCTGGCAGCAAAAAGAAACTGGCAGTGACTTTCCAGAGAGGAGGTGCAGCTTGGAAGAGCTGTCAGACTCAAGGCTCCAGCACTGTTGGTGTTAGCAGAGGGGAAAGACACCTATTCTTGCTCCTGCGCCTCACTCACTGTCAGCAGGGAACGTGCCTATGCTGGGAGGGGGGCCCCATGTCCCACTCTCAAATACAGCCTGCCTGAAACAGCAGCAGAGCTCACAGTCCCCTGCACAAAACTGCTTTCTCTGTTAGTGGTCTGCTCCTGCTATACTCTGCATTCAGTGTTCTGGCGGAGATCAAATAGGGCATGAAGTGGCATAAAAACTGCTCCTTCACTAGAGAGAGGGGCGAGTGTCTCTTGCCCCTTTGCTCTGCAGACACAGAGAAACTCTGTGAAACTGCATGATGCTGGACAACAGCAATTTTATCATAGAGATCAAAGCTGTTACTGGGCTGAGAGTCTCTCTAGCTGCTGTAACAAGCCCCACGCTTCCTTTCTCCCTTCACCAGGCTTTTTTATACCTCCCTTCCCTAAGCTGTCAGGGCAAACTACAGATTTGTGTCCCCCAAAGTTGTCCTCCGTTTGACAGATTCTTTCTTGTGCTGACTGCACATAGATTTGTACAGGGACCAGATTGCCCATCTGTCATCTCTCCCCCCATCCCCAGACCCCAAAATGCAAACATCGCTCACTGCCACAAGCACAGGCATCTGGATATAGGGCTGCTTGCCCTAGTGCCACTGACCTTTTTCTTCCGGTCCCGAGAGCGGCTCCTGCGCTTGCGATTGGATTCTTCCTTCTCCTTCTGCTCCTGCAGAGCCTGAGCCTCAATATCTTTTATTTTCTTCAGCTGCTTAGCTGCTTGAGCCATGGCCGGTCAGACTGCAGCTCCCTCCGGAGCTCGCACCTGCACTTTCTGGACGGCACCCTCCAAATCCTGTCCACAGAAGTCTCTTCCCCTAGCTCAAAAGCTGTCGACCCAGATGAGCGTGAAACCAGTAATGAGAGGAAAACAGAAAGCAGCCAGCAAGCCCCAAAGGGCAGCCAATATCTCCAGCTAATTGCTAGATGGAGTCTGGGACACCTTTAAAAGCATTAATAATCCTAAATCCAGCTGTTCCAGAGGTTCCATGCACCATTGCAGCAGCCCCTGACTGCACTGGCACATCATGCAGAATCCTCCTTGTGGGACAGGACACGGGGCTGGTGTTGTGCTCTCTGTCTCTCCTGCAGTACGAGAAGAGATGCAGGCAGGCAGTCAGAGGAAAGAAAATAACTCTCAGCAATTAATGCATGATGACAATAGAGAAGTGGTGAAAAAAGAGGCTGATGCATTTCATCTCGACTTCTGGGTTCTCTGTAGCAAAGCATAAAGAACAGTAACCTGCATGTGGTCAGACAGTGGCTTTACCACTGCAGTGCTGCTGAGGCAGGCACATATTCCAGTCTCTCCAATTTTCTTCTTCACAGTCACTCTTTGTGCAGCAGCCGCGTCACCCGCTCACTCTCTGGGTTATGATTCCAGCTCTTTTCAAGGGGAGAAATAGGCAATCGCTGCATCGGTTAGGAGGCAGGCAGCATCTCTGCTCAGTAAACAGCCAATGCTGCAAAGGATGTGCCAAGTCCTGGAGCAAAGTGCAGTTTAACAGCATCCTTTCCTTCTCTCATCTCTCTGCTGAACGAGCAGCAAGGGGAGGGGAGGGATCTCTGCTGTGAATGGGAGACAGAAACCAAGGGCTCAGTCTGCTCTTTGACTACACAGCACTAGAAAAGTAAACCAGAGCCACCAACTCCTGTCTATCCAGGCATCATTAGGGCTCAAGTCCCCTCTGAGGATCCCTAGTAAAGGCTCCTGGAGAGTCAGCCACCCCTTCTCCACACACATCCATACATTTCACCTACAGCTACCTTCCAAAAGCACAATTCCATGTTGGAAGCCAGAAGTCCTGGAGGTGTAACTTTGGTCCCTGCAGCTGTCACCAGTGAGTGAGGGGAGTAGGATAAAACCAGAGTGGACAATTTGGTGGTGACTATAACATGACCTGCAGTGAAGTGTGCTTTACTACTCAGGCATTTCTGAGCAGCTCTGCCTTTATCAGCTCAATGCTTGTCCCTCAGAAAATCTGTCTCCTGTGTGCAAATACGTTGGCAAAGCACTAAGAAAATTACCTGCTCGGTCACAAGCCCTAACACAGGGTGCACATTTGTGGCACAGTCCCTTCCAGTTCTAGATAGAAAGAGTTATTTTTGTGTCAAAAGACAACAAAATAGAAGTTAATGTCCGTTTCTCAGAAGCTACTTCGCAGCCATTTGTAGGTTATTTAGACTGGCAAGAAGCTGAGATGCAGGCTTAACTGTACAGACACTGTAAGTTCCTTTTTTGTGTAAGTTTTCCTGCATTTCTTTTCCCTTTGAAGTTCCTCCAATACTGTTGCTTCATCAACAGACCAAGGAAATGCTAAAAACAGGAAAAGGACTGGTGTATCAAACAGTTTTTAAAGAAGACAGTGGCTAAAAAATGGAGAAGGTCCTAATAAAATATGAAGAATAGGAAATCACCACATTTCACAAGGCTTTCCCAAGGACAGCTTTAGTTCTGTGTACCATACCCACATGAATAAATAATGCACTCAAGTCTAGATACAGCTGCACACCTTTATATAGCAACATCCTATGAACACCCATGCAAAAAAAAAAAAAAAAAACAAACAAACCCACAACACATTACAAAATCAAAGAGAAGCTACGTCATGAAAAGAGCAGAGCAGCATAGCCCCCCTGACAGTGTCTCTTCCACATGGGCACTTTTTGCAGGTCAAATGAGGCAGGGGACAAACATAAAAAAACTGACCTGTGGTCAATAGGCACGCAGGAGGCAAAGGAGGTGTCACAATTAACCATAACATGCTGAAAGCTTCTCACTCCTGTACCAAACCAGCTCTGCTGGATTGGAATTGTGTTTGCGGAGTTTTCAAATTTTTCAAAACAGGGAGCTCGGGAATGAAACCAAGCCCTGCTATGTTGCCACCACATGCACACACTGGTGTTCAGGCCACGGGCCACGCTGAACACCAAGCACATCCTAGCAAAGCTGTAGCCAGGCACTACTGTGACTTTACTTTCTCATCCCTAAGCCGAGTCTTGCCTTTCAGGTTCCAAGAGTTAAGCTGGATCAGACTTGAGAAATCCAACCGTGCACACCTGCACTCAAGGCATAGCTGGTCTGTACTGCAGACCTCCTTCTCTCCTGATGTCAACAGAGCATCCCTACAGCCGCAGCTAAATGGCATCAGGCAGTGGCAGCACATTCAGTCTTTGCCTGTAAGACTGTCTCCTCCTACAAGCAGATTCCACCCCTTAACTGCTTAGAAGCCAGAACAGAATGAGCACAGGATGAGAACAGTAACTGGAAAACAAGAACAGGGGCACAGGAGAAAAGACACGGGAGTGAATGGAGTCACACTTTTGCTAGCACAGGACATAAAATAGAAAAGCACGTTCCCCAAACTCTCTGAAAACCTCCTTCCTGCTCAGTGCACACACAGGAGGAGGGAGATTCAATCCCACAGAAGGAACGAGAAGGTTTATATGAGCTCCTCAGTTCTTAATTCAGATTTCTGCCTCAGCGTGTTCAGTCTATGGGCTGTAATTCCTCTGCCATAGTCAGCCACGTAGTTAGAAGAGCTAATTCAGTCTAGATCCCCTTACATCCTATCTGCTCTTTTCCTGAAGCAGTCTCTGAGGATGCCCCATGTTTGCCACTGACTACATAAACCTGCAGTCAGGAAAGAGAGATGGGATCAGAGAGGACAGGCAAGTCACTGGAACCTTACTGTCTCTCCTAGGTTAGCTAGAAGTTACGCTTTTTTTCCTCTTATATTTCTCAAAAGCCCTTGATTCTGAAATCAGAAGAGTATAAGTTATATAAAAACTGGCTTGATGAGTGCAGAGAAAAGCTGAAAAGGATACGCAAAACTCAGGATTTTTTCTATGGTACTTAAGTTTTTCCTTCCCTGTCAAATAACCTGGGGCTGGTGAATTGAGAAGCTGAGGCAAGTCAGGCCGTGCATGCCCCTGGCTGCAGGGGACACTGCCTGTCTCTGAGGAGATGCCTCTCAGCTGCTAAAAAGGAAAACTCCTAACTTTGCTCTGGGAGCAAAGAACAGGGCAGCCTTTGCCACCAGCTGTGGGCAGCACAGGAGGGAAAAGCCAGCCCTGCTCTCACTCACTCTGGCAACACCATCCACGGGAGCAGGATGGAGAGGGTGCTGGCTAGGGCATGACTTTGCTGGTGACCAAGGAAGGAATGTCAGCAGAAGAGCTAAGAATCCTCACCTTAACCAGTTTGTTGAGCCTAGGAGTCTCTTGAAAAGTTTTTTTTATTTTGTCACTGCTGCTTTTAACCCACTAACCCATTTGCTGGCTTGCACATCAGGCACCATATTCTTTCTTTTTCCACACAGTGAGAAACATGTAAAGGCAAATGTGTGAGACGTCACTTCTCTATTTCTTTTTTCCTCTTCCAGGCAGTTTTTGGCAGTGTTGCCAGATGCTCCTAACAAAGGGCTGCTTTGCTCAAAAAAGCAGCAGCATTAAAGAATAGGGACATATAATGAACTCCAAGGGTAGAATTCTAAAAGCCACCTAAGAAAGAACTTACTATTAGCCAAACAGACCTGAGAGAAAATACTACAAGCTAACATCACAGCTCAGACCTTCAAGAGAACTCAGATATATGTGCAAGTGCCTGGAGTGACCATAAGGGAGTTATTTTTCAAGGAAGGCACAAGTCCCGTCAATGTAGGTGTAATTAGCTGCCAAGTCAAAGAAGGTCTCACACTGAGGCCACACTACTCTGCCAGTGCAGACTCTAATAGCAAGTGGAGTTCTTGGGGCTAGATATGCTTAGGCACAGCCTGCTTAATGTCATGCACCTTCGCCACAGGCTTACACCTGATGATGCCTTCAGACAACTTTCTGTGGGTGCTCAGTTGCCATTCTGTTTAATAGAGAATAAATTACTAGTTCAAATAAAAACAGGGAACGGATACTAATGATTCTACACAGAGACCCAAAATGCTTACAGCGAGGCTGGAAGGAAGAACCCTTGTGCAGAGAATTTAGGAGCCAGCTCAGCCAAGCACCACGGAATTGTACTTCGCGTTAGGCGACCCTGCTTGAGCAGGGACCAGATGACTTCTAAAGGTCCTTTCCAACCCCTCTCAATCCATGATTCTATTGTACATGAAAAGACAGCACATCCTAGCACAGAACCTCCAGATGGGAAGGAAGGTGAGAAAGCAGCATAGAAAACTGTGACTGATATTGATAACACACAAAATAAATTAATAAATAAAATTCATTATTTCAGACATAAAAATAACCAGAGGCAATATATTTAAAATAACTAAGAAAAATCAATATTCTTTCTATCCAACATATAAATGAGCTGTAGTATTTGCTGCCATGGGAGGATATGAGCACCAAGCAGTACACGAGTTAGGTAAATTTGGGAAGGATAGGTCCATCGCAGACTATCAAACATGACGGGCTTGGCTGAGTCTCCCAGTTGCTTTTAGCAGTGCAGCTGAGGGGCAGACCTGTGCATTTCCAAGGCCAGAAGTGTTTCACTGTTTGGACTCCTTTTTCTCACCGCCTCATATAGAGCAATATTGTATTATTTAGGCCCTGACTATAGCACTACCATCTGCAGCTGCACCTATGCTGTCACAGCCTCTCTGCCCCATGGCATGACAACTCTGCTCCTTCCTCCCGCGACACCGTTTGCTGCTTGGCTTCTCAAAGCCCCACACAGTGTTTGTGGTGCAGGCTCTTGAGGAGAGTGGTCATGTTTCCCAGCAGGTCAAAGAGCTTGTCTCACACAGAGAGATCAAGGGTGTTGGCGATGGCCTCTGAAGTCTCTGGTTTTTCAGTGTTTTCCTTTGTCCCCAGTCTTTCAGCCACTGCCTGCTGAGCCCTTGCTCTGTATGCCCAGCTGTTCTGATAACTTTCTGAGGACTGAACTCTGCGATTTGCTTTGCTCTCAAGAGCATGCTCACTAACACGAACCAAAGGAGGGCAAGGACACTCCTAAAGCAACTGCAGTTTTGCCTACTTCAGACTGCAGAAGATTTTTATCAGAAGGGAACACGAAACAAATTAAACCTGCTCCTCCCAGCAGAACTGACTGAGGCTCTGGTTCAGGATATCTGCTGTCCAGTAACAATTCAATTCTTCCTACATGACACCCTTTTCCCCTCAAGATACCAGAGAGGATTTTCATCCCTAGAGTCCAGAGCTATTGTACTGGTGCAACCCTAGCTGCTGACATTTGAAGTTATATTTAGCTCTCTAACTCGAGGGGGAGTGACATGCCCACTAAAGGTCTTCCGAGTCAGTGGTGGTTGTTTTTGAAACATCTATCTTGATTTTGACCACATGATTTCAAAGTCTGAATTAATTGGAATTCAGTATCTCTGTCATACACATAAGACTGTCCCGCGCAGAGGCTTACACTGATGATGCTCTAAGTTATGAGGCATTTGGCCTACAGCTGATCTCAAGTTCCATGTGCTGGAGGTCTCTGGTGGGTAGAAAGGGACCCTAGAGATCTGTGCACAAAGAGAAGCTGAGCTCCTTCACCATTCATACTTTCAGCAAGGACTCAGGATAGGACAAGTGGGAAATGGACAGCAGCAATTTCTCTTAACTCACCACATCATTTTTTTTTGTCCAGCAGCAATTTTCCTCTTCTTTGGAGGAGTCTGGGGAAATATCTGGAACAGCAGATGTGTCGGATCTTGTTGCTGCTTGCTCCTATTGGATAAAGTGGGGAAAAAGAAGATGACAGAATTTCAGTAAACAGACTTCTTTCTTTAGCTGAAAGATGCCACATGCACATACTAGACAATGTGGTAGTAGAAAAACTTTTCAAGAACCAAACAGATTATTTATACATTGATAATTCTCTGGTACCTCAGTCACAGATTTGATGGGTTCTACCATGCGACACAAATGACAAACCACACCAACAACAGAGTCCTGCTTCAAAGAGTTCACAGGGTGAAGTATTTGGCAAGGGAAAATGAACAAATACTGACAGGGGAACCCTCAGGAAAATAATCACATAAAACAAACAAGGTCACTACGTGCCAATTCCAGAAAGAGAGCTGCCTGCTAGAATAGAATCTCCTGTAAGAAAGGAAGCACAGAAACAAATTCCCGAGGCCATCTGCAAGGCAGTGCAGCTGCTTTAAGAGATAAAAGATGTGACTGTAGTCCTACCCTGCTCGAGGTGACAATCAGCATTTGGTGAAGTTGCTGAGATTCTCTGTGGCAGGGGCAAAAGGATTTTACATTCAAAGCTCAACATCAGGCAGCTATTTTTAGGTAAATTATTCTGGCTGACAAGCTGTGAAGATAAAAGATGCTGCAAGCCTCACCTTAGCTGCTGTAAACTTTGTCTGCCTCAGCCTATCTGCATTTGTCTGCTACTGCAGAGACAGGATCTCAGCAAGGAGCTCTTTCCCCGAGCTGGGAACCTAATTAAGATGGTTCCGTTCTTCTTAGCATTTTCTTAATTATCCTATTGATGAGCTTTCAGAACTTCCAGGCCCATGAAGATTATTCTACTTCCCATTAGTCTCTTTCAGAGCCACTAGCCTCCCAGGCAGCAGTTTGCCCTTGGCCGTTGGTGCCATGCAAACTCTTCCCTGCAGGTTGCGAGCTGGTAACAGATATTTTGCTCCACGTATCAACTAATTTAGGGCAAATCTGGCAGCACTGAATGGACCAGCTCTCACGTCCATGGTTCAGTATCTGGATCAAGCAATCTGGAGCTGCAGCAGTAGCTGCTCACCTCATGCTGTAAGGTGTGAACTGCTCTTGCTCTTCGGTCTGATTTCAGGCCAGCTCTAGCCTGACAATTCTCTCAAAAGAAACCCAACAAGACCCCTCTCCTGTTTAGTCAACTCTCCAACAGTTGGATTTGATAGTTCGTATGACGAGATTCTAAAAAAGAGGTCACCTTGGGCATGGTTGCTAAATGAGGTTATCACCAGGCTAGCCCACAAAAACAGGTCTTCTTTTTTTTAAAAAAAAAGCCAACAAGCAGATGCTATTAACAGTGCAGCCTGTTTGATAAATCATGCTTTTTATAAGCATTTCTCATGTAGCTGTTACTGCTTATCAGATCATCAAATCTAGCCTCTCATTTCCATGATCTTGTTTATAGATTTCCATAAACACTTGCCTTTGCTCCTTGGCCCACAAAGCTGAAAAGTTGTTAAAAATTTTTACATTCCTATCTAGATATTTGCTTTTTCTTCTTAAAATAATTTCAACAACCTTAAGAACTGAGAAATGCACAAGAAATTTAATTATTATTAGAATTGGCCCTGCTCACCCCTAGCTTGACAGCTTGTGATTAAGCATTGCAAAGATCTCAAACAACTACTTGAAAAGCATTTCATACCAGCATGTGTAACCATAATTTGGTGCCCGGGCATCAGATAAAGACTTTGAACTGCCCTACTTGACAGTTTGTGATACAAGGATTTTGTTAGAACGTAGCCATATGCTGTTATTTCATGGAAGTGATTTCCCATGACAATTTAGGACTCTAGAGTTATCAAAAGCAGCAGAATTATACTCCACTCTAATCACTCAGTGTATTAATTCTGGAAGTCAAAACCATTTTAAATTGCTGGAGGATGTGCAAATGTTCTCTATTGGTATTTTACTTTTAAAATCCATATCATATCCTAAAAGCAAAGATATGTTTGAAAATGGGTAATAAATAAAAGCTGACTCCGATGGTATCATTGTTACATAATAATTCAAGCTGAGCACATTTTAATGGTCAAATCACAGCTGCTAAATTCAACACGTACAGAAAATAGCAAGCAAAACCCAAAAGATTCCAAACCACAGTTGTTTAAGCACGGGGAAAATACAGGGCACAGCAGGGTGACACACACCACTTCATAACTCCACTACTGGACCATGCCAAAGCTATCTTCAACGAACAACTTAAATTAGAAGCAAGTTAGGAGCGGTTGAACACAGCTTTCTGGTCATGGAATGGTTAATCCAGCCTTAGATCCAGCATTGTGGGAAAGCAGCAGAGATCCCTGCAAACCATCCTGGTGACTCTTCCCTGTAACACTGCTGCTGTACTCACTGTTAACTCAGAAGTGATTAAAGTAGTGAAAATCTTAATCACAGGTCACCCTGCCTCTCCCTCCTTCATGCCTGAATAACCTAAAAAATGATGGGAGAATAAATGAACGGAGCGCCCCTGTATGATTGACTTGTGTCTCTATCACAGCACGTTTGTTATGAAAACGCGGATGCCTCAGTAAAAAAGCCTATAACAAGTTCAGAGAACTCCATCAGCTCAAAGGAAGATGCAGCAGCACCTTTGTTGTTCACAAGCTTCTGTTTCTCCATTTCAGTGAGGACTTGGAGAGACAAAAAGCTCGTCAAACAATTCACTCGTTCTCGAGGTCCTTCTCATTCAGTACACACTCACATGCAGATGGCTTCCTCGAAGACTCACTGGTGACGTTCGGCCCCTCGTCACTCACTTGGGACCACCAGGCCCAGCACTGCCAGGCACGTGGTTACCACTGCAACCCCGACCGCTTGGACAGCGATCACCCCCGCACTCGGACTTTGCTTCCATCTAGCGTTTCGGCAGCTAGGAGCTCGTGGAGAAGGTTGGCGCTTGGACAGCATAGTGCCTCCAAGCTCAGGATTGACCCAGTTTGCCTTGAAGCTCGAGGGTAAACTCTGCTGGGCAAAATTGCTGCTTCTTCTAGTCAAAATGCTAATTATAATGACCCGAGCAACTGAACGCGGGTGACACACGGGGCAATTTAAGTGTCCAAGTCCAAAAATTAAGGCAGACAAGTAAATTCCAAGTGCCACTTCCACCTCACTTCTAGATCAAAAGGCCAACAAGGAATTGTGTTCCCAGGACCAAAGTTCACGCTCAAATGGAAGAAAAAACCCACATGCACAACTGACATCCAAAATGGCTCAACATAATTTATTTTTTTATGTTAAAATGTACAGAGTTCTTTTGAAAGTACTTGCTAGAAAGGGGGAAAAAAAAGTGATATTACATACAAGGAGAGGAAGGGAGACCAGCCAGCCAGGAGCGTATGACATGGAGAATTACAAAGGCATCTGGGCACCCCTTCCCCTTAGCTTACAAGTCACCATGAACAAAGTACAAAGAGGTTACAAAACAGGAAAAGCAAATATAAACAGACAGGAATAGACTCAGCTTCATTTGTACATGCGGCTTTTAGAGGCATCTGGAGCTCCTATTCACACACTCTAGAGATCTCTTTAAAGAGAATTTTTATCTTTCTTAAAATAGTTTTTAATATTCTACAACAAAGATAAAAAATTTTAAAGATGGAATGAAATGAAAAAGCTCTTATTTTTAAAAGGCATCAAAGTCACTAACCGTGAGATTTTTTTTTAATTTCTTTTAGAAGATTACCCAAGTTATCTTGCTAAAAATACATATTTTTTTTTAAACAGAAGTGAAAAAATGGTAGGTACCAATATTACTGCGTTGGATAATTTCTTTTTATATATAGAAAAGAACATTTTTTTTTTTCTACAATAGTTCTACAGTCACAAAGGCTTGTGGAAAAGGGAGCTGCCCAATTGATTAAAAAAAAACATACAAACCCAAACCAAACATAACGGCAAACAAACAAAATTCACGGCCCTCACTCCACCAGTTTCTCCTGTCCCAGCCCCCCCAGCACCTGGGAAGCAGTGACACAGCTGAAGATCTAGGAAGGAGAGGGCAGCACAGTGCGCTTTCTACAGGGGTTGTTTGGAACTGGAATAGTATATACAGATAAATGGGGTCCTACACAGCCTTGTACATGCTCAAAACTAAACAGAAATAAGAAGTGGAAGTCCTTTGAATTCTGCCTTTTACAGTTAGCAGTTATTGGAGGAAAATTCCATTTTAGTGCATCCGAAGAAACCCCAACTTTCTTTTAGACTCTTTTGGTTTAAAAACAGGAAATTAGTCTTATTAATGTGTCTGTATTTCTACTTAATATACAATTAAAAAAGAACTTTACATTAAAGGGTGTCCCTTTTTGTATTGGGTGACATGCCAGCAGTGTAGCCAAAAAGAATGTAAATTGGATTATGCAGTAATAAACAGCGAAATCCTGCCACCTGCATCCTACTACAGTCTTTGGACTGTTTCACCCCTGCAAAACAGGCCAATTCCCTTCTTTTCCCACACTGGATCAAGCATGTGGCTCTTCCTATAAAATGGGTCTCAAACACAGTGGGAGAGTCAGGGAAAACATCACTGAATTCCCCAGAGCACGGCACGTTCAGCAACTTCCTACCCCACAGCAGGAGTGGAAAAATGACAAGGACACTACAGGGTTCTCACTGCGTCACTGAAAACACACATGACCTCATCCAAGGTTTCCTAAGGAAAGAGACTGAGAGGCATACCACTGGACACCACAGCTTTCAAGCACAGCCTGGCTCAAAGCTCGGAACCAAGACCCTCACCACTGCCAAGTACGCACTAGAGGAGAGTTTGGGATAGCAGAGTTGTGGCTGTCCTACAGTTCACCAGAAGAGCTTGCAAGCATTTTCTTGTCCTACTAGACCACTAACCACCCTATCCTCCTCATGACCACAGCAGGGATACAAGCAGCTCTCTCTCAAGACACTTCCAGTAGTTTGGAGTGACAGAACACGTGTGCATACATGCACGTCTGTGCACATGCATGTCAGGGTGGTGAACAGCATCACTGTAAAGGTACATCATATTTTCAGCATGAAACATACAATTTCAATTAACTCATCTACAAAAACACCAATGTGAAGTGTCTATTGTTCACACATAACTCCAAATTTTACTGAGGGCAAGGGAGTCAGGGAAAACTAAAGATTAAAATTTTTTCCTGACTTGCAGAAATAAAGAGCTTTATTTACCCTCTGTGTCCCCTTCCAAGTCTCCCAATAAGTGCCTCCTGCTAGAAGTAGGAAATGCTACGTGGGGTTCAGAGGGAAAGGCTGCTACTCTTGAGATGTCAAACATTTCACATGACCGCAGCACCAGGAACTGGACAGAGGGACACGGGGAGGGAGCAGGACAGACGTTTGAACAAAAAATTTAAAAGAATGATTTCACTGTTACACATGTTCTGTCCACATTGTCAGCAAAGTAAGGCTGTCTTTAAATTAGGAAAAGATTTTGTGCATGTTTTCCCCTCTAAAAAACATCTGTAAATGATTTTAGCTGTAAAATGTTTCAGGATTGTGAAGAAAACAAAAATGCAAACCAAAAAAGAAATCCAAAAAATAAAGACCAGGCTTCCTAAAAAATAAAATAAACCAAAGAAAATCCCTCTAAATCTACAGCAATAGTTTAACTGGAAAAAGGTCCATTTTCTCCGGTTCGTCAGTATAAAAGGTTCCTTTATTTATATATATTTCAGTTTTTAAGATGCAAGTTCATCTTGCTCATCTTCTCATGTATGGTCCATTGAGAGACTGCTTGGGCACCCCGGCAGCATTCATGTAGCTGTGATGGGAGGGGCCAGTGTACATCATGTTTCCATGAGGATTTGGCTGCATAGGCTGCTGGGTATAGGCCTGGCTCCCCATCATTCCCATCTGCATCTGCATAGGATACTGTGCTGTCTGGTTCATGTAGGCAGGGTTACTATGGTAACTGCTGTTCATCATAGGCTGTGTCATCCTGTAGCTGTTCATGGCATTCAGGGTGTTCATATTCATGGAGTTCACGTTGTACGGGGTGGTCGGCATGAGGTTGACTCCCATGTTCATGCCCCGCTGAACAGCCAAGGTACGAGGGCCAGCCTGCATGGCCACTGCTGGAGGGCTGCGGCCGTAGAGCTGCTGCTGGTGCGCAGTGGCTGAGGGCAGCGGTGCCGACTTGGAGCGAATGGAAATGTGCCCCTTGACTGGCATTTGCCCCTGCAACCGCTGGGTATGGGGGATGCCGATGTTTGTAGCGGACATGTTACACTGGAGCAGAGGAGACGCGAGGTTCATGGTGGTGGATGCCAGGTTTGGAGGGGGAGTCATGGTGGCTTGTGCTTGCGGAGTGCCAGCCAACGGATGGGAGGGAGCTAGCTGAGCCAGCCCCGTGTTGGACAGAGATACGCTGGTTGCATAGGATGTCACAGCAGGAGAATGGCTATAAGGCATGGCATGAGGGTCCATAATAGTGTTTGTCAGCTGCTGCAGCTTGGCTAAACTGAACGTGGCCGACGGCTGAGAATAGCTCCCAGCGCCGAAATCCCCCGGAATCCTCTCATAGATACTGATGTTGCCAGTGCTTCCCGATTCTGGTATTTCCATGATCATAGGTGCTGGGGTGAAGCTGTTGTTCATGCTACACTGAGACAGCGGAGGCTGCTGCTGGGGCGGAGGTGGGGGCTGTGGCTGCTGTGACTGAGGCTGCTGCTGCTGTGGCTGCGTTGTTGGTTGCTGGTTACTCGGAGGCCTTTCCACCACACAGCTCTGAGGCGACTTGATATTGCAGTTTGCTGCAGGCTGGACCGTGTTCTGCTGCATCATGCTGCAACTACTGCCCATGTTTGCCATTTGCTGTGTGACAACACAACTGTTCTGGGTCAGGCTGCTGGAGGAGGAGAGTCCTCCGTAGGAACAGCTGCTCTGGGAAGAGTTATTCCCACAGATGCTGCCTCCCATAGTGGAGTCATAGCTGCTGGGGTTTTCATAATTCTCAGTAGTGCTCTCAATGCTGCCAAGGTCACTGAAGCCACTATCCACCACCTGCTGAGAGTGGTCTGATACTGAAGGCACATCCATCATGGGGCTGGTCTCCATGTTCTGCATAGAGGGTGCGGACAGAGATCCTTGTTCAGGACTTATCTGGGTGTAACTGCTCTCCAGAGCAGGCACATTGGGGCTGCTGACAGAACGTACAGACTGGCTGGGGTGGGACTGAACAGAGGAAATTGGACTGTTGTGTTCCGAGGCCTGGCAATCTTCAACCATCGATATCTGAGGATCCTCCTCAGTCTGGGTGTAACTCTGCAAAGTCTGACATGCTGCAAGAGTCTCTTCACAGTCCTGGTAAGCTACATCGTGCTCATTGCTTTCCTCCTGTGTCAAGGACTGGACCGCTTGAACAGTTTCGAGATCTAGTTCACTATGTGGAATCTCTTCCTCCTCCTTTAATTCAATTAACCCTTCTTTATTACTATGCTCTTCTTCATGATCATCTTCAGACCCAGGGACATGCTCTGAGCCCACCGATGTCTCATTGGAAGCCTGCTCTTCCTCAGAATCTGCCTCTGCTTCATCTTTTTCTTTTGTATCTTCTCTACTGCTTGGTATGCTTGTTTCTAAAAAACATTCCTGCACCTGAGGCTCCTCCTTCACCCCTTCTCTCACAGGCTGTTCCTCTAATTCTTTTTTCGTCACAGACTCCAGATGACCGTCATCTTCATCATCAGCATCATGATCTTCATTTTGATTTGTCACTACTGCAACTTCCTCTTCTTCCTCATGGTCATGCTCGGTTTCATCTAGTTCTTGCTGTTCCTCTTCTGATTGCCTTTGCTCTTCCAAAACTCGTGGCTTCTCCTCCACCTCCTCTTCTATCTCAGGCTCTTTTACTTCTGGCACTGGACTGCTGTTGCTGTCCACAGGAGAAGCTGCTCTTACTTCACTGCTGGCTGTATCTTCCTCTTCTCCCTCTCCTACCTCTTCTGCTTCTATATTCGCATCCTCCTCTTTCCTTTCCTCAGGAAGAGGCAGCTCTTCTTTCGGCTCAACACTTTCTTCATCTGAAATTTTGGACTTACGGCTTGGTTTTGAATTAGATACCTCTGCATCGACTTCTTCATCCTGAACTGATGGTGGAACCTTTTCCCGATTCAATTTAAAACCTGGTTTTCTACCAGGTCTTTTCTTCCAGTGCACTGGTTTTCGGCTTTTCCCTTTTGGCCATCCCTTCTTCTTTTTCATGGGTGTGGAATTATCTGCCTCAAGTGAAGAATCCTTTGTTTCACATTTTCTCAGCATAGATAATGGTTTCAAAGTTGGGGTACCTGAAAACACAAATTGAAAGATACTGTTCAAGTATTTTTGTGTGACTCAAGCACTCATGGAAGTTTTGCCAAGCATTCCCATAATGTTTATCAACTCTATGTATCAATACTAACTTAGAGATTTATGGTGAAGGGTCCCAAGAAGGATCAAAGTCTGCTTACTAGCAATCAGGCTGCACATTACACTTTCAAAGAGCACCAGTGCTTTCACAATTTTTCACGATCAGAGCTCTGAGCAATTAAACTCACAATTCAAATTAAACACTAGGCTGTGCGCTACAGTCCTGGAATGACTCACCACCCTTTACAAATTTTATTAGTAAAATATATTCACAAATGAAAATGTTCCAGTCTAGGGAAACACATGAAGTTGCAATAAAAGTATGTTTCCATTTAGACCTGCATTTTGTGCATGTGCTGAAGACAGGAAGTATTTCCAATTTTTTTCATGACTCATGCTTTTAAACGTCAACAGAAACACAAGGGTGACTGGATTTGTCTAGATGTTTTCCGTTTCAATCTGAGAAACGGATAAGAGGTAGATGAATTTCTCTCAGTTGATTTTATTTGACAAAGTATGTTTTGCATTTTGGTGACTTTCCAAACACTAGAACCGGTTCAGAGCTTACAGAGGCAGAAAGCAACGTGATTAAGTTACTGAGAACCTACTGAGCACTGTGAAGCATTCTCCAAGTTAAGTTTTGGTTTGAACCTGTCAATTAGAAAGGTCAGTGATCTTTTATACAACTGTTGGTAAACCGTTCACTATTGGCACAAGTGGATGTTTGCATTTCCCCGTCTGAATTTGTCTTCAGACACTGGATTTACTTACTCTGCTCTTGTATTAGTTTTTCTTTTATCTGCTAGGCAGAAAATATCTCTCACCAAATTACAGTTCTCACCTAAGTTATCTGTAAATTTATCAAGTTGCTCTTTTGCTCTGCCTTCTTTGAATCTATCATTACAGAATGTTTGTTCTATAATGAACAGCCCGTGACTGTTCTGTGAACTATTCCAGCATACCAATACTCTATCAAGTGTGAATCACTGAGTAACAGTGGTTGTAGTGTTTTCATCAAAGCTAAACAGAGAGATAACAGGATGTCTCCACACTTTAGAGTCACCTGTTCATGTATTTTAGGGATCATATGAATCTCTTCAGCTTGAGCTAGAAAGCCTGCTAAAAAAAATGCTAATTACTGGACATGACCTGACCTTCAAATTCTCTGTCACAGACTTTGTCAATGAATTGCCCTTTGCTTCATTTACCAATTCCCCTCCCTTTTTGTCAGCTGCTACATTATTTTTTAACTTATCCACAAAATAGCAGTGCAGACACAACCCAGACTGATCTCCCTTAGAACAGAATAGTTCTGGTGGAAGGGACCCACAACAATCACCTAGTCCTAATGACTTCACCCCACTAATAACAAAGCTGCTTAATTACACCTTTTTGTAGCTTGATTTATTTAATATACATTAGCTTGGTTCTGTAACATTTTAGCTTAAGCAAATGGCTCTCATTAAGCCAAACACCTCTCAAAACAAGAAGCAGGTAACATCAATTATCCAAGCTACAGTTTTGTAAAAATACATTATTGTCTGACAAACATTTTTAACCCTCCAGCGTTCCTTTGTATTGAGCAAATAACCCTCCCTGGACTTTTCCACCAAATAATGTGGTCATACTAGTTCACAAATGCTTCTTAAAACCTAATTGCAGGCAGCTGACCTACTCTTGTTCTTTGTTCACAGGCATTTACTCCAAATACTTCTTATGAGCATTCTGAAAAATACCTGGGTATTAAAAGAACGAATTTAACACAAACACTAAATTCAGAATTCAACAACTCCTTGAAGTCATCCATAAATCAAATATTTGGAGTGTGAATACAGGAGAGAAAGTATCTGCTGCAGCCAGCACATCATTGGAGAGGAAGAAGGAAGCACTGCTTTAGTAGTATTTGTTAAAGCATTAACACTTCAGTCTTTCAAAAAAAAACAACACAAGACTTAAAAAATAAAATTACTATTTCTCCTTCCCGTTTTTCACATTCGTACCCACTACAGAGGATCAGACTTACCACCTCTTAGGTAAAGACCCTTTGCTTTCTTCTGTACGGTTGTTGATTTAATATTTTTAGGCAAAGAAAAAGCAGATTATTTTATGATGCCAGGCCCCCCTTATAATGATATAATTTTAGATATGTCAGCCAGGGTTTCCCGAGTACAAGACATAAATGGAGCTACGGGACAGAGCCAAGTAAAAAAGCCCAACAGAAGCGACACAAGGGAACAGAAAGCACTAAATTACAAATGGAGGGGAAGAAAGTAAATTATTTATAAAGTAGATGTGCAAGAAATTTGTCCCTGTGAGTCAAAATTTATCCTTGTGAGTAGCTTCCCTAACACTATTTTTGACCCCTCTGCAAAAGATCGTTAAAAATCACTGATGTATTTTACAAAGCAACGTACGTGTATAGAGTCTAAAGGATTTGCACCTCCACCAGAAATATTTAGAAAAGCACAAATTAGAGACTGAAAACCACTCATCTAACACCTTCTCCCAGTTCTAAAGTCATATTAATGGTGCTGGAGTACCATAAAAATGTATTTCATGAGTAATCTGATCACAATAAAATTAAAAATACAGTAGTATAAGCTGACTGAGCATATATTCCCACTGAGCATTAAACTTAAAGAGTTACTGGCGCTAAATGCATAGTACACATGGCCACGGTCCCAGTGATGCTTCCAGTATTTAACTACTTTTAAAGAAAACTCTCCTACAGGACACATGAAAGCCATAAATTAACAAGTTCGTTTCAGCAAAGATGTTTTATTGTGGGATAATAGCACTATACTTCCCTTGGACACTCACTTCCTCTTCATTTGGCAGCCCTGCTCCATGCAGACCATAAAGAGAGCAGAACAGGTAGCAGCCATAACAAAGGTTACTAATGGAACATCTGAGTGACAGATGTTCTTTTGAATTGTCAGTGCACTCTAAGCAACCAGTTCTAATCAAATAACATTATTTTATGAACTGAAGTTTCAGAGGATTTTAAGGAGACATGAGAAGTTGAGAAGCAGGTAAGCAATGGGATGAAGCATAGGAACTCAAGAGACAATTTATTGTTTCTCTTTGATACAGAAAACCGAGGGCTCTTCAACTAATATCTGCATAGCTTTCTGCACAATTACAGATACCAGTACCATTAGGAAAGCTGACTCAGAAGGATATCCTGTGATCAAGTCATTACTAATAAAGATAGTTATAAGCATACACCACATTTTCCTAATACTTGGGAATGCTTGAGTTGAGTTTGATCAGTAATTTATGCCTAACGCTGCGTTTTCACTAGAAGTTACAAGAAAAAGTAAGCAGCTTGTTCCATCATGAGCTAGCATCATCTGATGCTCACTGAAACGTTATCAATATCACACTTCCAACAGGTTACCACCCAACATACCATTAGTGTCATCAGACTCCTCCTCATCCTTGGACTTCCTCTGAGAAGACGGTCTGTGCCTGAGTGTGTCTGGTAGGGCTAAGTGCCGAAAGTATCCACTGGGCAAAAGTTCATTCTCCTCCTCTTCATCCTCCTCCTCCTCCTCCTCCTCTTCCTCCTCCTCGATCTCAAATGTAGGCTCTAACCGGGGCATAGGTCGTTCAGAGTCTGAGTCCTCAAATGGTTCATCCAGCACTTCTGTGGTCTCCGAGATCGTTTCAGTGACAACACTGCTGTTGTGGTGCTTACGCTTGCGGACTCGTCTCTTCCGATGAAGAATTGGTTTCTGGAAGCAGAAGGTGAGAGAAAAGCAGACATTTTATAATATGCAGTAGAAATAAACCACTGACAAACAGAAAACATGAACAGCAGAATTCAACAGACTTAAGCAGGACCAGAGACCTGGAATGCAGGTGTCACTAGAAATAATGACCAGCACTCACGTTCAGCTCCACAGATGTCAAACACAATGCAAGACAACCCATTTCCATGGAGATCAACAGAGTGACATTTGTGTAATACTATAAACCATTTAAAAAGCTGAAACTAACAGCTCATCCACAACAGCTGAAAGTTCAGAGACACAAGTGTGAACAGTTTAGAAGAAGCTGCAAAGATGATGTCGAAGAGAACTTTTTGTGGGATGCTGCATTAAAGAGGATTTTCTTCATTTCATTGACAGAACACTCACCTCTGTGGTAAATCATTCCAATGACTTTATGCTGTGATTTTAGTTGTTTAGATAGCATTTGTGTTTGCAAGCTTCTTTTAAAAGTAGAACCATATCTGTTTCTATTTTGCATGACTGA
The DNA here is from genome assembly GCA_033459285.1 of Clamator glandarius. Lineage (NCBI taxonomy): Eukaryota > Metazoa > Chordata > Aves > Cuculiformes > Cuculidae > Clamator > Clamator glandarius. The sequence goes on along the minus strand of JAUNZM010000513.1, from coordinate 99,408 downwards.
GTAAAACTTGAATAACCAACGTGAAATAAAAAATCAAATGCACGAGGCAGAAGTCAGAATTAAACTTCCTTACCTTTGGTTCAACAAAAAACACCACTACAAGGAGCCAGCAGAAAGTACCCTGCAGAAAGTGTCCTGAAGCAGTGAGCAGATGCTACCTGTACGCTTAACACACCTCATGAACTGCACAATCCTTCAGAAAGCACCGACGTACAAAACAGACTGCATGATAAAGTCAGAAAGAATAAGACACAAACCTTTCGTTTTAATGTTGGTTTGGTAAGAACAGGTGGAGAGCTTGATCGAGGACTCACAGGCTCATCATCCTCCTCTTCGCTGCTATCGCTGAAACACCTTAGAAGCGCCCTATCGCTGTCACTGTAGCGGCGGGGTAATCTGTCAGAGTCCTCTGGGAATCTACTCTTCAGTGGCTCCATGCTCTTTTTCAACTGCCCTCTCCACCTTTCCATACCTTCACTGTACCGTCGACGGGGAATTCCAGATTTTTCACTTTTACCGTACTGTCCCTGGGAAACTGCAGATTTTTCCTCATCCTCAGCATACCGGCCTCTCGGGGCTGGAGACTTCTCTTCACACTCACCACATCTCCCTTGCAAGGCCACCAGCTTCTCCTCGCAGTCACTGCACCGGCCTCGTGAAGCTGCTGATTTCTCCTCGCATTCACTGCACCGCCCACTGGGAACTGTTTTGTCCTCAATGGGCAATATTGGCTCCTTCTCACAAAAGGGCTCCCGAAGTTTTTTGCCCTTGCGGTTCCATCGACCTCTTCGTGGCGGCTGACTGTTTGCAGGAAGACTATCCAGGGGGAAAATGTGCTTGTTTGGCCGTGCAGAATTGGCTGGAGCCACAATGTCTGGCTTTTTTTCACTCTCTGTAGGTGAGTAAGGCTCTTGCTCTTTCTTCTCCCATGACACAGATTTTACCATCTGATTGAAACAAAACCAAACAGTTTTCACACTTCCCATTTAAGCACACACACCTGTCCTGTATTCTATTCCACAAAAGCTTTTGAGCAAGAAGTGAGAGCAGTTTAACAAGAATAACTTTCAAGAATCTGAGAATAAAAGAATTGACCTTCACGAGATTCTATTCACTACCTGCTACCCCTTCCCTCCCAAGCAATAATGTACCACAAGCAGCTTCCCAACAAGCGATGTCAGTCATCAGCAGCCATCCAGTGGCCGTCTAGAATGCAAATACCACCTTGCTACAGTCAAACACAGCATCTGCGTAATTTTCAAGAAGTGAAAAAATCTGAAACTATTTTTTTCACCAAAATGCACAATTATTTTAGTATGACTAGAGTAACAGCAGATCATTTGCTTCTAGTGCTCTTCACCTGATAAGAGGGCAAGCCTTCATGGACAGCAGCTGTGTTTGAGAAAAAATTGCTGTTCTGTAGGCAGAAATTCTAAAGCTATTTATGGTTGTGCAGAAGTACACAGCAAAAAACTTTGGTGAAAAAGATTACAAGTGTTTTTGTTGATTCATTTCCATTTATGTTATTTGTCACTTAGAGAAATACTGTATCATGAAAACCCAAATCCTTTCCACTAATTTGATGAAAGACCAGGCTGCTTGACAGTGGGATGCAGGCTGGTGGTTTGTTTTTTTTTAAAATTGCCCCTGCGAACATATACTGAAAAAATTTTAAGGGTAGAAAGATCCTTTTTATTTTTTTCAGAGACAGTCTTTAACAACCTTTCTCTAGATTATGCCTCCATATTTTGTCTATTTATAGTTTCAGACTAGAAACTATAAAGACACATAAACTAATTATGACTGTGTTGGTTTTTATGATTATGCCAAATGCCCAAGCTTGGCATTTGAACGCTTTATTGGCTGCAGAAGCACCAATTATAAACTATATGCCATGCAGAAGTAACAGATTCACTCTTACAGTGGTCTCTGGTTCCTTTTCTTTCTGCTGTTGTTGCTCTTCACTTTCCCCATCCTCTGTCTCCTCTTCATCATCTTCAGAGACAACTGAATTGGAAACTATGACAGGGGTCCAACGCAGACATTCTGCATCCACATCTATGTGTCGGACATTAGTTCTCAGCTTTGCCATATGTTCCTGGATAAGTTTCTCCCGACGAATGATCACAAACCTAAGCAGTAATAACACTGATCAACAACAGGCTACATGCCATACAAGTTGTCATATGAAAGAGATAAGACATTACAAAAAAAAAATCTGTATGTTCAATCAGTTCTGCCATGAATAATTGCAGAGAGGACAGAAAGCTCGTTAAAACTGTACAATTTGTGGTACTCTCAGACTACCCGGGAAAGCATCTTAAAATGGAAAAAATGTTGTTAAATTCTTTCCACTTCTTGTTAATGATGACACCGTTGTCTTTTCATGGTAACATCAAGCTGCAGAGCACCACTGTTCTGTGTTAGATAGACAAGGGCAATGCCATCTTGCAGAACAGGCTTGAGAGTCTGGAGGTGGAAGATATTGAATGGCAATAAAAGGACGGCTTTTAAAAGTTACAGTCATACCACCAGAGTGGATTTTATTCAGAAGGATTGGAGTAATATCACCAATTCAAGTACACTGTAAAATGAGAACGAAACTGTTCTCAAATAACTCCAACTTTTCCAAATAAGTTCCAAGTTTAACACAAAATATGACAGAAAACAACCGTGCTCCCCAAAATGCCATGGTCTGAATCAAAAATAATTCCCAATATTTCACCTAACTTGTATACTCACTGGGCAAAAAGCCTACCTCTGCTCTGCATCCACACACCTCATCTCTCACAGTGACCTATCCCTCTGTCCAAGTATCCCATGTTAATCCACACAGTTAATGGCATCTCTGAGGCACAGAGAAAAGGGAGGGAAAAAGTGTCTGCTCAGTGACTGGGAGAAAGAACAGATTTCCCTCTAGAGAAGGGAAGCTGCTGTTCTTTGTTCTGTTTTGAGAGTATGTTAGACTGATTATGCTGAGGAGCCCCAAGACAATATGGCCAAGAGATCAGCTTGCTTTCTCTCACAGCTGCAATTTTCTCCCAAGTTCCACAGCTGCAGTTACGCAGCTGGAAATCTGACCCAGCTTTGGCACTGAACAATTCTTGCATCGCACATGAGCATCATAAATCTCTACAGCCAGTATCTGGACACTTTAAGTCTTAAATAAAATCAAGACTATTCAATGCAACTTCTCTCCAAACACCATTAAGATTCATTCAAATACATCTGGAGATAATTGGAAATACAGCAGGGGTCCTGTACTCACTGATCACTACGCAAATCAAGCATTCGTAGGTGATGCAGAGTGGAAGTGATATCTTGAGGGCAGATTCCAGTCAGCTTGCTCAATTTCTTGATGCTTAATTGCTTGTCATGTTGATGATAAAGGCACTCCAATATTACGCTTTTCCAATAAGCCATATACGAGAGGCGCCCCAGGTCTGACAGGGGCTTCTCCGGTGATCCAGCTTGACCCTCACGCTTTGAAAGCAAATAGCCTACAGATATACAAGAACAAGTTTTTCATTAGCACATATAGCTTCCATTTCCACCCCAGCTTCTACAAAGCATTTTTCCAGAAAGTAAGTGAATGCTGCAACAAGATACAGATTATAACTTTGAAGGATGCAATGAATGGCCTGGCTGATTTTCTTTTGTTCTTTAAACTCCTGTTATTGAATGGTAAAGTCTGAGACTTGTAAACCACACTGCCACCAGACACTGGCTGGAGGCAATGCCACGAGATGGCAGCAGTGGCCTGACTAGAAACTAGACTGCGCCTGACATAACACACATGGTCTTTGTAACAGCAACACTGATGATGACAGAGGGAAAAAATATTTTGGCTGTTTAAAACTAACACGGCAAACAATTTTCTTGAAAATTCCCTACTGTCAAACTTCAGGGCCCTGCTGGAGAGCACCAAGCTCTACAAGCAAAAATTTAAGACTGTGACAGATTGCAGAGGTTCAATAAAGACCAAACAGTTACAGCCTCCCCTGTACAACAAAGCAGGGAGTGGGTGACCAGCTGACCAATGGGCCTTCTTGCTGCTGCACCAACACAGCCCACATTGATTGATTTCTCAAGATACATCACTGAGTTCCTTTGTTTCACCAGTATTTTCAGAACAACTCACCTACACAAGGCTATTTACCAGCGAAATCATTCTTATGTAATTACAACACTAACATTCTTCCTCTGGACATTAAAACCAAAACAAGCACACCCATAGGGAGGGCGATCTGAGATTGCACTCAGCTTAATAAGAGAAAGAGTTTCAGCCGCAAGTTCCCCCATGAACTTCCTGAGACCCATGTATTAATCTGAGAACTGTTTGAATATTCAAAGAGCTCAAGTATGTCTGGTCTTGTTGCCCTCAAAGCTAAATTAAAAAACAACTACCTTTTGCGTATGGCACTCTTTCACTTAAGCTGCTGAAGGTTTCAGACTGTGTAGTTTTACACTTTGCATTCTGCAGCAAGAACTACATGCATGGGGCGAGCTTCTGCTAAAAACACCACACTGATGAATGCCTATACTTCCACTAAGAGCTGCTTACACAGGAAACATGAGAAACGAGTTAAATGATCAGTTTGTCTTTAGAACTGAAGCCTTCCTACAGTAAGAATCAACTGTGAAGTTCAGATGATTTTGTGAGCTTTAGAATTCTTTGTTCCAAGATGCTTTCAAATTTGAAAAATATCCTCTTCCAAAGTTATACTTTTATTTAAAATATGAAAAGACAAAGACTAAAAAGAGTAAATAAAAAGTTCCTTACTGAAGTCAATTAGGAACCTGCCATAGCCCTTACGCTGGTATTGTGGAAGAATCATTATGCAGGAGACATTGTACTTCTGTTGGCAGTGCTTCTCCTGTGGGGGGAAAAAAACCCACACCTGTGAGAAATAGTACAAATTGTTGTTCTGTACAAGTCCCTAAAAACTGAGATGCAAAGCCACAGCCCAAGTTTCTTAAGAACAATGGCCAGAAGCCAATGCAAGACTTTAAAAGAGAGACTAATAATAAAACTCTATTACCATCATTTCAGTTCAGAAAAACAAAACGAACGAAATCTTGACCTAACTACCACCTCCTGCTCAGACACAAAGAGGGAAGAACACAGGCTGTACAGCACATAAAGTGCAATGTGTAAAGCTGAAGGCAGCTAAATTCACTGTAAGAGACTGCAGTATTCCAGTGAATCTTTAAACGTAACAACCATAACATACTAACATCCAATCTCAAATCTCTTGCTCTGAAGATCAGAAGGAAAAGCTTCAATTAAAACTCTTTCTACACAAGTAAAATAATTACACACAAAAATCTTAAGAAAAGACCTATCTGAAAACTTGGCCCTGTTCTGGCAAAAAAACAAAATGTTTGAAATTAGGTGCAAAATTGCCAGGAAAGATGAGCTCGAACTACTAGGTAACAACATTTATCTCAAACAGCACTACCCATCACCTCCACAAGCAGGGAGTCAGCTGAAGAGTAGTTTGAGCGTTTCAGCTGCAGAGCAAGTTCCTTAGAGCATATATGTTATTCTACAGATGAGGAAAACTGGTCTGACCAGTTAGTGCAGCCAGTGGTCTCCGCATGGAACACAAAAATTTGGTTGTGACAGATTTTAGCGATACTTACACTACAGAACGCATTACATAAAATGCAAGGGCCTAAACTACAACAGTTCAAAGACTTAATCAGCATTTCTGACCACAGCAAATACAGTTCCAAGTCCGAAGCACTCAAATACTTGCCTTGGAAAAGTAGCCAACAAGGTGACAGCCCTTGACATCATTCTGTGTCAGCACGTAGAAAAGAAATGGCTCCACATCGTAATAGAGGGTCTTATGGTCCAGGAAGAGTTTGGCTAACAAGCACAGATTCTGGCAGTAGATAGTGCTGACGTTGCCATCAACCTTACAAAAATGAGAAAAACTTTTGTCACTCCACTTGTGCCATGCAAGGACATAGAATCCCTGTACGTCAGAAATGTCTAACACGACAGGAAGACTTCCCTGCCACTTTAAGTGTCTCAAAGGACTTCAACTTCCATGATGTAAAGGCCGTCACTACTACACTCATTACCTTAAGAGAGACCTTAAAATTCATTTTCTTAAAATGAACAAGCGTTTTTACAAAGTCAGCCTTCTCATATGTCTTATTGATGAATAACCCATACACGAGGTCAGCTCTTACTGCTTGCTTGTAGTTCTTCACTGTCAGCAACTGAACGCTTCAAGAATGAAGATCTTTAGGGTTATGGAAAACATCGCACAACTGGGTGCTAAAGACCTTGTTTTACTGACAAAAGCGAGTGGCTTAGTTTTCTATCTTACCTCAAAGACTGAAATATTGTTTTTTCTGTAAATTTCATTGGCTGGAGGATGAAACCAGCCACATTTTTTCATATGCTGTTGGAGAATAGCTCTGCTTTTCATATACTTTAGACAGAATTCACAAAGGTACAACTTGGGTAGCCTGTAAGCAAAGATGAAGAAAGGTCAAACACTGAAGACAGACTTTTGTATGAAATTCCTCACTCCTGCAGATAGAGAACATGATGGAAACAAATCCAATATATACTGACCTTGTGTATACACTAATGGGACCAAACCCACCTTACTATATTTAAAGTTAATCTGTAAGCAAGTACATTTCTTAATATGCATTTATGTCCTGCAGAATTACTTTTACATTATAAAATCATGTCAGAAGAAATATCAGCAATCTGATGAGTTGAAGATGTCACTGCCCGCAGCAGGGGGTTGGACCACAGGATCTGTAAAGGCCTATTCCAATCCAAACCATTCTGTGATATCACATGTAAAGAACCAAAACACTCTTGAGAGTCAGGTCCTCTAATCACTTACAAGCTTAATATCAGCCCAGTACCAGGCCATTTAGCTGAGGCTGCTTCCTTCTCAGAGTGTGGAATATGCCAGTTCTCTGAGAATCCATCTAATCATATATCCCTGTGGCAGTTCAAATGCTCACAGCATGTACAGGTTGTTGCAGAGCTTATCAGCTGTTTAACTCTGCCTAAAAAGGCTTTAAGACACCTATTAACTACCATGAGAAGTGACCACATTATGTACACTTTGCTTCCATTCTACATTCAGACAGAGTCATCTTAAGATTTCTAAGCCTGCTCAAGTACAGCTTTCCCACAAACACTGAAGCAGGAGAAGAACATTAAGCTGTACCTGGAGTATTCCTGTGGATATGGGGAGGAGTACCAGGTCTGGATTTCATACTTGCCAAATTCGATGACAGAAGGGCATCGGACTTGTGGATCAGGAGGCCCAGTCACCCCTACTTTCTATGCAAGGGAAAAAAAATTCATGAGTTTCCAAGTGAAAACCTTCTCAACTTAAATAAATTAAAATATTCACATGACCCATCCTACTCAAAATCACAGCTAATCAGGAAGATGCAGACATTGCTTTCTGACACTAAAAAACAGTACCAGCCACGCTTCAAACAAGCACATGATTCACAAAAATGAAGAGTTCACAAACACCGCCATACCCACAAACCTTATTACCTCTCACACTGTCGCATGTCGTAGTTTAAAATACAAATTAGTGCACAGATTAATAAAATCTTTTTTCAGTCCCATTGCTATTTCCTTTCTTCTTATTTCAATAGCCAAGAACAGAAACATGTCAACTGCTCCTGAACTTAAGCTCTAGAATATTCAAGTAGCTGACATAACACAACGGTATCATCCCAGCTTTGAGAGTGTAAGTACTACTGCAGTTGTAGCACCTAGCAAACAACATTCAAGGTATGGATACCTGCTTATCATCACAACTGCAGAAGACAAAATCTTCAAATTACTTATTAGGAGAAAAAAATAGAAAATACAATATTTTTACATTACTTACAGAACCTTTACTTCCCTTGTCTCTCTGATAGCAACTGTATGTTTTATGGGAACTAAAAATAAGGGAACTAAATGCTCTGCTTTCAAAGGAAACAAGTGTTTTGTCAATTCATGAAGATTTTCTCTCAAAAGACTGTCACTCACATAATTAAAAATCAAAATATTCACACTGCCCTGGCATTATCATGAGCCACCTGGACTACAAAGCTATGAATAAATGAGAATGTATTTCATGCAGGAGGTCAGAAACTGATGTGAAGAGTACCAATGAGTTACCTATACTCAAAATTATGCTGGCAGAATGAAACAGCAATCCCCAGGACAATGGCTTGGGATTTGAAAGGCTAACATTCAAAATTAACACTATACTAAGTGGGACTGGTGTAGGCAGAAGTCGCCTCAGTATCTAATCCTAGGCATACACATTTTAAGAAGCTTTGTCCAGATGAGAAGGACAGTAATCTCCTATGAAAGTATTTAATCCAGGACCTCCAAATAGAGCCATCAGTCACTGATTCATGCTTCCTTCTAGTCTTACTCAGTAGATAAACAGAATATTTTGGTAGTCAGCTAAATAAGCTCTTAGACCTCACTACCTGCATCTGACCCACAGTCACTTAATTATTTTTATTCCCACCAGTTTATGGATTTATTTCTTAAGCTTCTCCTTTCATCTTAGGCTACCTATGAGGACAGAAACTAGGTAAGAGTCAATTTATCTTACTTCAACTCAAAAGCTGGATTTAATAAGAGCAAAGTCCCTAGTATTTAAGAAAAATAATTAAGGAAATACTATCAGACAAACACAATCTTGAGTGCTAAGAGGTTTTCCTATTTAAGGATTCCATGAGGAAAGGAAAGCACAACCTCTGCATTGTTTGTAACTGATAGAAGGTTGTACACAAAACCAGAACGTCACTCCCTGGCAGGACAAATCACTCTTCAATGCTACGCTCATGTACAGGTAAACAATTCTAGCACTGTAGGTTCAAAGGAATTGCTGTTATCGCTCAGAGCAATAGGCCAATAACCCACAGTTACTGCAGGCACCTTGCAAGTCCTACAGAATACAGTAACATGCAGCTTCAGCAGTGAGTCCTGCACAGTACTGCCTGTCCAGCAATGGCCCCCACCTCCGACTGAATGCCCTGCTCCCATACCACTGTTTATACATCCCAGTCATGAGAAGAAAGTCTTCAAGGACAGACTCTGCTTCGGCACCTACGCCTTTTGGTGTTGATGTACATTTCTTCTACAGATTTGGTACTTGGTGCCAGAAGCCGAAAATTTAATTTTACCTGCAGTGCTTGTTCCTGAATATCTCTAAACAACTCCATGTCTTTTTCAGTTAAGACATCCTGGCTCCCAAAAAAGCGCTCCTCATTTTCCTGTTTTCCATCCCAGCCATCCTGATTGTCTGTAAATGAGAGAAAATTGTATTCATGTGCATTTACAAAGGAGTAATTGCTTTTTAGTGTGGCAAAAAACATCTTCTACCTTGCTGTTCTTACTTTCATTAACCAGTCCCTACATTACTTCTTTCAAATATGACGTGACTTAGAACATGATTTATTCTGAACTTGAGGAAAGACTTCTTGCCTGGGAGGGTGTAGAGTCTCCTTCTCTGGAGAGATCCAAACCCACCCAGACACACCCCTGTGCAACCTGCTCAAGGTGACCCTGCAGGGTGTTGGGCTGGATGAGCTTTCAAGGGCCCTTCCAACCCCAACCACTCTGTGATTCCACAAAATTTCCTGGCACTACCTGCAAGCTCCTCATTAATAAAGGGCACGTCATCTCACAGTAGCGAATCTCTCACCACACCTTGCCATCATATACAGAGGCTCTAGCACGGCTTCCTTTTTCCAACTGGCATTCTACCTCCATACATCAAGGAGGGCCACAGCTGAGTATTAACTTTCAGTTCTAACAATTCTAGTCACTTCTGCCTCCTAGCTTTAAATGTTTTCTTGGTGTGCAGGATACTTACATTGGCAGGATGAAAAATTTTTACCTGTGGGCCATTCCGAAGTGCTAGATTTCCTGGTACCCTTTTTCCTGATCCTATACTGCTGAGAATAGTCTATGACTTCCCCTCGCGCTTTCCGTCCATCAGGGGAGGGAGTGAAGAATTTAGTAAGGCCATCTATAAGCCCTTTGGTTTTCTTGTTAAACTTCAAGGTGGTACTGCCATCTCTGCATAAGTCCAAGACGTCTGTCTGCTCCAGGTATCCTTCCGATGATGCTGACTGGCCAGACAGAGTGATCTTACGCTTCCGACCCCGACCAGGGCCAGTTCGAACTTTGCTGAAAGGGCCTTTTGATCTAAAGAATGAGAAGAGGAAAGATATGGTCAGAAGATTTAGTAAGGTGTTTCATTTTGGATTGCTAAGTGGACTTCCGTCTTTTCTACTTAGTTATCAACTATAGAGAAGCTAAATGTCAAATGAAGAATTTAATTGCCAAGGAGTAGTCATGAGCCTGCACACCATAGAGAAGCCAGGATTCTAAATACCTCAGCAGAAATACTGTACTCTTTCTTTCCACCCTGAATATTATGTACAACTAATTTTGGTGTAAAAATTAAATTTTCACCAAACTTAATGTATTAAACTTTAAAACCAGCAGACAGAATGAATACATTGCAGAGAAGTTTTCAGTATACACAGTCATTAAACATTTACACCAGTTATTTGTCAAAGCTTTCATATGATAGGAAGTTGTCACAAGCACTACACAGCTAATGCATGCAGGACATGCACACCAGCTAAGAACCTACACCACTGATGGTCATTTTAGCAAAAAACAGTGCTGATCTCCAAAAAGCTGCCATCTTTCAGGTTGGAAGTTTTAAAACTCTTTGAGCTAATGAATATTTAACACTCTGCAGGATTGTCCTAGACTGACTGCTGTTTCAGGAAGCCGACTGTTTTTAGCTCAAATCTTTGCAGCTACAGAGGACAGAAATAGGCTGCTTTTTCCCAAAAAAGAAAAACTAAGCATCTGTGCGTAGTTCTATGGACATATTTTGTAAGAGAAATGATGGAACAGAGCCAAAAAATGGGAATAAATCATGAAATAAAAATTAAGAGATACAAAGCAGCAATAGCACACAGCTACCTCTCCTTTTGTCCCTCTGAATTATATTGGAAGTTCCTGTAAGCAAAAGGATCACACAGACCAAAAAAAAAAAATATGGATGTTCAAGAGAGATGTTCCTTTTACACTTTTATAAGCATTGAACTTCATGAGGTCCTCTTCCAGAATATCCTTTGCTGATATTGGTTAGAATCAAGCAGTAGTTGAACTTTTTTTTAAGGTAGGTTTGATGCCCGAAGCAGAAGTTCTTGGGATACGCTCCTCCTTTGTTTTGTCTCCTGCACAGTCAACAGAGGTACTGCACAGCGATCTTAATTCAAGGAAATTGCTATCATTGTACAGTTATCTCAAGAACTCCCTCCCATCTGAACCCATTTCTCTGACAGCTCCACAACCACCACAAGGCCATGCAGTCTGCCCCAGCACAGAGTGCTCCACAAATGCAGAGACATTGGAATGGAAGCAGAAAAGCACCAAATATTCTCTGGCAGCAACAACAGCCTCATATGCTTTATTGTAGATTACCTGAGTTTCTCTGAACATCATAAAGGGTGCTCGAGAAGTGCAAATCAGAACAATTGTTTATACTGGAAGAAGCAAAAATCCAGCAAAACACACCCAACATGAACAGCAAAATTAATCTATGACTACAAGGAAGAGTTACTCCAAATAGTAAATTATTTGCCTTTGATCTCGGCAAAAAGTAGCACTGAGATTAGTTCTAGCCTTTCGTAATATTCTTAGAAATTCTGTATCAGACAAGCAAAAATTTCTTCATTGTAAAAGAAAGCTTCTCAAAGTAGAGCAGACACCACCCTATAGAATCCGACACTTTATCCTCTGTACAGAGACTTACGGTGTACTTTGATTCTTTAACCTGTTTTTGGGACGTCCTATTGGGTTAGCATAGCGTCGTTTTATCTGTGCTGCCTTCTTGTGCAGAAGTTTTCTTCCTTTCTTCCGTGGCCGACATATCTGACATATCCACATACCTGTAAGACACAAGTCCCTGTCACTGAATGCAAGGGACATCTCTGTAGGACAAAAAGGAGAATTACAGGACCCAGGCCTTCCAACAGAAAGGGCAGGAACAGTACCAAAGACCCTAATTATCACATATACAGGTGAAAACTGTGACATATAGGTTACAGCGATTTAAACTCAAGTCTCTTCAATTCATAGTACATTATCAGAAAACCATAAAAACATAACACATTTAATTGTCCCATGTTCTGCTTACAACTACACCACTTCCAACTATTTTCTATGGAAAAATTTTCTTCTAATTGCTCAGGAAGAATCTTCCATAGATAACCTGCTTTCTGATGGAAGAGAAGCTTTGGCTGCACTCCTCTGCTGTTTGGTTTGGACTCTCTACTGTCCAAATGGATATATTACTTCAAAAACTTAGAAGCCCATCTCTTTCTTTTGAACAAGGCTATTCATTCAAATGGAAGCTGATGATTTTAATCCGCAAGGATCACTTCTATTCCCTCAAACTTCAAAGATTTTCAAAACTCTTGATGGACAGTAATATACAGCAAGCAGAAGATAGTGGAAAATCCAGACATGAAGCTCTGACTCTCCTCTAGTTTCTAGTACCTGAAAAGCAATGCTGTAAAGAACAGGTTAAATGCAGATAAAACCAGACCAAATATGTGGAAGCACTTCCTGCCCTCTGGTCTCTTCCAACACCATCTTACATCACCCTTTTCATCCCCAAATCCTCACCTTTTGGCATCCTGGTAAGAGGGGGGTCACAGCACTCCATGTGAAAGCCACGGTCACATGAGTCACAGAAGAGCATGTTATCCTGTTGAAGACAGATAAAGTTGATCTCTCTTTAAATGGGCTTCAGCATCAAACCCTCCATTAATTTGTCATGAACTCAGAGAACATGCATATAGCTTTCAACTACAGACAGATCATGGTATTTCACAGGTCTCAAACTACCAGACTCAAAAGCTGAAAATATTTTACTCTGATGCTGGAATGATTTTATCTTGTACTTTAACAAAACACCCACAAGACTGACATCCTCTTAATTCAGTCCGTATTCCACTGTACTCACAGCATTTTTGCCCTGATCTCTACAGGAACTGCATGTTTTGCACTCAATACACTGCCATCGCAAGGCTTTCACTCGAACTGTCAACTCTGGAGAGAACTTCAAACAGGACGGATGACCTACGGAAAAAGTTATATCATTAAAACCATTTCACTGCTGTTAATGATCACAGAGAGATTACTTCATCAATTACGAGTTCCCATGCAGGATTTTGGTTATCCAGATAACCCTATTTTTAGGCACTTCTATTCTTATCCACTCACAGCACAAAGCCAACAACCCCAGGCAACAAACAGCAGGCCCACATACAAAAGAACACAAAGACCACTTTTCAGAACTGAATTGAGAAACATGATAAAGCTGGTCCTCATTACCACATTTCTAAAGAAGTCTCCAGAAGCCAAGTTAACTATTTGTGTGAGGTTAACTCAACTGTCTTCCCTCTAGGAGCATAGCATTCAGCTGAACAAACTCTATTTTATGCCATAGATGCATCCTCCTCACACATACGGGCCAGCAGCAGTTGCTATGCCCAGCTCCTCAGCCTCAAGTGGACATGTTATCACTAGCAGCGTTGTAAATGGTCACCTACCGCTGTTGCCACAGTCGGCACAAGAGATGAGCTCTTCAGGTTTCTTCTCACGATTCTGCTCTTTTGTACCAAGGCAGAAACTGCAGATTGGAATTGGTTCAGCAACCGGCTGTGCAGAAAACAGACAATAAAAGCACTGAGTACACAAGGGTACAATCACAATACATAAAATCACACAGACATTTCTATCACTTGTAGACAGTAACATACACCGTGCCTCACAGACTTCATCTGGTTCTCACCATACAGCACTGCATTAACTGTGACCTGAAGAGAAGTTAGAACTCCAAAGACAAGGGAATTTCAAGGCTAGGGGAAACTTGGAAAAACAATCTGGGAAAGATGACTGTAAATTAATACATAACAGAATGCAAAGTTTGAGAGAGTTGGTGCCTTCATTTTGTCAACAAATGAATGAGCTATGACATGATGCAACAGCAGAAAACAGATGACCCCAGAACACAGAAGACGTAAGCTCCCAGCAGGTATCCAGAAAGAGGCAGAGCAATCATCAAAAGCATTTGCAATCCATTACCTGGAATGAAATGTGTTACAGGGCAAGTACAACTGTAAAACTATTGACATGATTACGAAACTAAAAGAAAGCTCTCTCATAAGGAATTGTGCAAGTATACTGTTCAGCACTCAAAAGCAGCAGATGAAAAGGTTTGCCCTCTCTGAAAAAGTTCAAGGGAGTTAAATATTATGTAGGGAAGAAACCTGTATTTTAGATGAGGCACAACACTAGCAAAATAACAAATCGATCTTAATTGGCCAACAAAACATTTGGTCTGAAATAAGCAGGCTGTTTTTAAAGCTGAGGGCTGATGTTTTACAAAAGCCTTCTCAAAGAATTAATAAGTGCAGTAACCGACTGTTTTAAAGTGGCACTTGATCAACTACCAAAACAGAGAGAAAGGACAGCCTCATTTACAGTAACAGGGAGAGCTGAATTTCATAATCTAGTACATTCCTTCTCATCCAAGTCTGCATTTTCGAGTACATGTCTGTGATTTATAGTTTTTAGAGTAAAGACGTAAGCCAAACTTAATTTTAAAATAAGCTAAAATCACATTTAAAACACTGGAAACATGAAAAACATGAATCACAGAAAGCTTGGAGGCACATTCTTTGTATCACTGTATCACATTGCAGTTAAATGATTTCACACGTTCCTTTTTCGGAATCTATTATGCAGCTACATACGCACACACTGTTAGTTATTGTAGGTAAGCACATGCCAGCAGAACTTCAAGGAATCTTTACTCTTTTTGCCAAAGTAAAAGCTATATCTGGAATAGTTTCTTGCAGAGATCAGGCTGGTTCATATTACAATAATATGGAAATGGGAAGCTTCAAGCCATACCTTTACTTCAGTATACAGATCCATGACACCCAGACTGAGGCAAGTTCCCCAAAACATCCACCAGATGGAAACAACCAGAACATCTTCAGAAATCTGCTATTTCAACGTTAAGCCACACAAGGTGGAATGCCTGCTTGGGAATGAAAACCTAAAATTCCTCATCCCAAGCTCAAGAATTTATCTTAGCCTTTAAGTAAATCCTAGATGATGCTGAAGTGTGAACTCATATGAAATCACCTGCCCATCAAACTATTTCAGTCTGAAACACATTCAGAGGTGCAGTTAAAAAGAGCAGAAACTGGAAGCCAGTTATGCCAGGAGCACCGATTGTTAATGTCCAAGAGGGACAGAGAACCAGCATCTTCACTTCCACAGGAAGTATCTCTCCAGGCATAGTCATCACAGCAATGTGGCTAAAATCAAGTATGCGATGATATCCCATCCTCTTTCAACACGAGAGGGGGCTAACTGCACACCAGCTGGCGTCTTTTCACTTGAGACTGCACTCCAGGTGCCAGGCAGCTGGCAGGGAAACTGTATTAAGAGTCTCTCAGTGCTTTAACGTCTTTGGAAATAAGATTTCAGGAGCTACTTTTACACTCTATCTTCTGACGACATTCAACAGCACCAACTTCCCTGCAGGTATGGCCAAATCTTACTTTCTGACACAGCGTCAGGTTTTTAACTCATTAGAGTTGCACTTTCAAATGCTGAGGCATCAGCATTATAAATCTGGTATTAAAAAACAAGCAATGAAGAAGAAGGGTTTAGAATGACAACCAAGCTATGACAAAAACATTTATATTATGCTATACGCTTCTGTGAACTTTGAATGTATTTAATCAAGGATAATTTTATAGAACCTCTGCAAAGTCAACAGTCTAAGACAGTCTTTATCTCTTCCAGACAGTATTTATGCACACCCTGTTCATCCCCATAGTCCTTCAAATGTTGATGTCCACACGTAAACACTCTCTCTCTTTGGAAGAACCAGATCAAAGCCTGTCCTGCACAGCTTCAACAAGTCCTGCATTTACCACCTCCAACAAACTGCAAACAAATGCTTAACCACACTTAAAAAGCTGCAGCTTGGGGGGGGGGGGGGGGGAGGGAAGAATAAGATTCTACCAGTATTCAAAACATTTTAGAATGACTTATTAAATTTGAATAACTTTGAGTATGGAGATGAGTCTATTCCTCCACAGCTTCCATACGAGACTGTGTTATGCTAAGTACAGAGAGATTTCACTGCTGCTGTGTTTGTTCAGCAAAGAACACACTGGCAAGCGAAAAATGCAAGCACACAATGAAAGATTCGTGAAAACAAGACTGGAAGCAGCCAGCTCAGTTTCATACTGCAAATTGTTGGCAGACATTCAACTCCTTCTGCTGTTTTTCTCGCAAGCACATCTATCCAAGTGACGTCACCAGCAAGGGAGGAAGCCAGAATGAAAAGGACTGACAGAATCCTGCAGCCTGCCAGCCTCTCAGCACATGTTCTCACTATACAAAGGATGTCTAGAAACCAAATGGGCTCTGCAGATTCACAGACCGTACCCCCTCCTAAAAGCCATTACAGAAAAGCACCTGTGGAAAAAGAAGGAGGTGAGATTTTAAAAACTCTGTTTTGGCCAACCCATCCGCTTTGTGGTCGTCTTAATTTAGGAAAGGAGAGGTAGGAAACTGCTCAGAACTCAGAACCAGCTCCCTAGCCCACACTGTCAAGAACAGTCACTGTCAGAGCCCAAATCCACTTCACTTCCTGCAGACATTTCAACATCATCACATGCTCCCGACGTAACAGGACTGTCCTTGCCCCACCATCACACATTTATTACAGCAGTCACTGTGGCTGGAATCAAGGAGATATAAAATTCAAGCCAGTGTGAAAGAAACACATACAATCCCACTAATTATTTTTTTGCTTTGCTCTTTAAGACGCCCTGAACACGAGCCCTCCAGAGAGGCTATCTACCACAACCAGGACTTCCAGATCCATCGTCACCACAGTGCCCATGTTTCTGATCTACAAAGTTGTCCAGGAGAGTTGACAGATGGCTTCCAAGGATATATGCCAGGTAACGTCTCTTTGTGTGTCTGTTTTTAAACAACAGAAAGTATTTTCCTCACTTCCAATAGCCCATGCTGTTGCAAAAGTCTGCATCAAATGCTGAAGCTACTAGAAAGAGTAGATGAACCAGAAAAGCCAGAGGGGAAGTATAACCTACACCATATGAAGAAAGTGATTTAAAACACGAAGAAATATGTTTCACTGAGCATGGCTTCGCTGAGCCTGGATTCCATGCCTTTTGACTCAGTGGCCGAGGAACAAAACTGCTTCAGTTTCCTGACTCAATAAAATCGGAACTAGGGAATTTTCTATTACCAAAGTGATTTTACAAATAATGCTTTCTGCTACACATCAGGAAAACAGCATAATCTAGGCAATATTATCCAGTGGTATCTACCTGTGGCAGTAAGGGGTTCAGTTTTTTTTAACCTGACTCACTGTTCTACTATCTGAGTTAGCAAATCACAACTCAACATTCTCTCCAGACAGCACGGTGAAAAGAAAATATGAAGCAACCAAAAGTAAAAACAGAAACTTCTTAAAATACTCTTTGTGTTCATGAAACAACACTAAATTTTTTTTAGCACAAGCATGAAAACTATTACAATAACCCATGTATGCTGTTTGCCTGTGTGAATGGATAGCTTGTCTCCAGTTCACTCAGTTGAGTCTCACTTGACAGAATGCTGCATATTTATAAGGCAGAGTGATGGCATAAAACAAGAGGCTACAAGAAACACACGTAAGGGAGAAAAGATAAAGTACACAGAAGAAACAGGCATGAAACATAGCTCTTCCAAACAGATATAAAAAGAAAAATCAAAGGACATTGAAAATAAGGGCTGCTGTTTGAGGCAGGAACGTTACAATGGACAAAAGGGCTGAAATGCTGCTACGAGAGTAAAGAGAGGTGTGAGGGTAACAGTTCAGATAGCAGTGCAGTAGATACAGACTGAATTCCATGCAGTGGTTGCCCTGTAAATACTAACTGGGGCTGACATTCACACTGACAAAACTGCCTTACTATCACACACGGCCCTGTGAAGAGCTTTACAGAATGTCAACTGGAAATATCTAGACAATCGCTAAATAACCTTCCCAATGCCAACAAGTCCCCTAATCAGAGGATTAAAATAATTCAAGATTTGTACGTCACAATCAGAACCACATGCCAAGACCTCCTCCCTGCACAAGAGGGGCAGGAGAGGCTCCAATTTCTTTACTTGCAGGATAAACTCCTTTCATTTAACACTGATTCAGGAACACGGCAGTTCAAGTCACTGAAGCTTTCTTTATCCAAAGCTATACCCTCTCAGCTCTCTCCTATATCTGCCCTAGCTTCCTAATTATCAAGAAAATAAAGGATGCTGTCCTAAGAGCCGTAGATGATGACATCACTCAATTTCAGATGAAATATTCCTAAGAAATTTCCACATCTGCAAAAGCAAAACACATCCCTCCACTCAATAGCAAACTAAAATCTTGACTGTTCTCACTGGGAACAGTTTGCACTCAACGATACCTCAGTTTTCACAAAAAACTGAAACTGTGTCAGAGAATGGTGTTAACACTTCTTCCAAAGTACTGCCCCACTGACACAGGTACTCGTTGCACCCCCTGTCTTCCCACAGTCACAAACTTTGCCTTCAAGTTCCCATTGCTCCCCAGACTGCCAGAGCCCTGTCATTCCACACCGTCCCACACTAACCGCAGCCTCACAGTGCCATTCACAGCCATCCATGACAGTAATTCCTCTGACATGTCTACCAAGAGCCATTCACCTGCCCACTACTCCAGTGAATCCAGTTCCAAGTAATTTCTGAGCACCCGAGTTCCCAGAGTTACAGTACAGACAGAGGCCATCTGCTACCAACTACCATTTTTCAGACAGAACTACAGCCTTCGCTTCCACAGAACCAGCTGGAAAAGAGTGAATCCTCCAGCTGGGAGCCAAAGCTTGAGGAGCACCCTCAGAGAGCACGGGTAAGCTTTCAAAATGTAATTACAATGCTCTGGTCGCAGATCATTTAGGTACTCCACCCAAAACAAAACAATCTAAAAATAAATTCCTTACCAGCAATAGAACAGTCCTTGGCTTTAAGACATGGAATTAAGTTATTAACCTAAAACAGACACAATACAGCAATAGCTACTGTATGCTTAAAGGCCTTCAAAACAACTACAATGCCCTCAAAGCATCATCGTGAATTTTCTAAACAGACACAAGAAGTCTGGCTTCATGTGACAAACATGAGGCCACACTGGGATCCAGAACCATTATTTGCAAGAGGGAGGCCTAAAGGATGCAAAACATAATAACCCACAGTTGAAGTGACTGACGAGTACCAACAAACACAGCAACAGAAACCCAGGGAAGAGAGGTACCACAAGGAACACACATGAGAGCAGCACAGGGGCTCTACTTTGGATAGTGCTCCTGACTTTCAGCCACCGAAGTTTACCTCATTTTTGTTTCAGGAAGCACTTTCAGAAATTTCTTTCTATACTCTCAGCTGCACAATAAGTTATTTACTTAGTGTGCCACAGCCATATCCAGTTTTACCTGACATAAAAGATGATTTCAAAAAGAGTGCAAACAGACATCAATTAATACCACGTGTATTTTCCTTTTAATTGTGAAAGAAACAGCCCTATCATCTCAATTGTCAATTGTCATCTCAATGATCAAATTTCAAATGCTCTGGAAGCATCCACCAAGTACATCAATTATTTCAGCTTCTCCCACAGCGGTCTGATGTGTTCATGTATTTTTTAATACTAACAATTTTATGAAAATTCTTACAGCCTTTTAACTTGAGTTCTGTAACGAGCATCAACAAAAGCATAGCAAGATGTCCTTATGTAGAGCTTCCAGCCTTAAGACCAGCTTCTGACTATAGCTCAGTTTTTCCCAAAAGCATACCAGGAACAAGCTCTTTGCTCCTGAAGAGCACTAACCAGTACTGCACTGTAGTAGTCTTGCAGGAATGCAGCAATTCTTGCATTGTAGTCATACTATATTAACTATTAAACAGTACTTGTTAATTGTAGTCACACTGAAAAAAAAAATAAAAAAAAATCATACATAGACCACACAAAAGCTAAATTTGTTTCTGTTTGGTAAATACTTTATTACTATTTTTGTTGACAGCAAATAGATAAACAGAACACTGCAAGGTAGTGAAACAATACACTTCAGCATTCCGAGGACAACAGCTTTAACATTGGTCAGACCCTGCTGCATTAATGCGGAAGCACAGTTAGCCTAGGCTTTCAGACAAGTACCACATTCCACCTCCCACACTTTCACAGGTTTTCCACTGAAGCCAGTACTCATGCCGCTGCTGGATTCCTCCTCGTCCTCAGTTGACCATCATACAACACAAGTTTAATGCCACGCTAAACAGTTCTAAAGGAGGATACACTCTGAAGTAAGTACTGCCGGAATACACAGTAATCATTTATTGTAATCTCAAAACCATGAATGTATTTGACTAAAAAGTTGAGTGAATTTCTAAGTACCAGCTAACAGACCGTGACCTTTGTTACAGGTAGTATTACCTTGTGTGCTCTTTCTCATTAACATTGTCTTATTTCACACAAAATGCCAACTTTATAAAACAAGATGCTTTTCAGTTATGCTTTCATACAGTGCCAACACAACATGATGTGAACTACCAGCTACCATAGCCCTACTGTATCAGTGAGAAGTGCTCAGGCAGACGGTCAGGGCTTTTCCACACCAACATCATGAGCTCTTCTGTTCCAACAAAATAATAAAAAAAATCCTCCCAAACCCCAAAGCTAGCTCTTTCAGAGTTTGTAATAAAAAAAAAAAAGACTGAAAATTTAGCAATCCGCAGTCTGTCCTTCCCTCCACCACATTCTACAGATGCAGCACAACTGCAGAAGTTTTGCACTATTAAATAGAACAGGGATGTGATAGCTATATGCAAACATCAGACACTTGCTACTTTTCAGGCTTCAAATGCACGAATACAGTATTTCAAACTAAGTGCCTATGAGAGAGATAAATCAGTCTTTCCCATCTGGGAAGCACAACCCCTCTTCATGCCAGAGAGCAGGTAAGGAAATACAGGCCTTAGTGGCAGAGGCAGAACAGAAGTGTTGAGGGGCACACTCACAGCACACAGTCCAGGGCCAGTTCACATCTGATTATGGCCCAGTTCACAACGGAGACAGTTAAAGAGGATACTGCCTGGTGCTGCCCTCTGTCCCTTCCTTGGACATCCTCCAAGAGCAGCTGAATTTCACAACACAGAACATCAACTTAAATCAACAATTTCAGTTAATAGTAATAAAGTGGGCGACAAGCCACAGCAGCTGAGGAGCAAACCACCACTTGCTTTCTCTCTGCAATGGCTGTAGTAACCTCTGGCAGAAATGAAAGGTGTCAGTACAAACAAGATTACCTTCCTGAACCATCTCTACAGCACCTGCCCCAATCATGAATAACAACAAAACCTAAATCCCAATCAATTGGTGACAACACATCCCTTAAAATTTTCAAGAAGACGCTTTCCAAGATTTTCCTGCTTAGTCGTGC
The DNA here is from genome assembly GCA_033459285.1 of Clamator glandarius. NCBI lineage: Eukaryota > Metazoa > Chordata > Aves > Cuculiformes > Cuculidae > Clamator > Clamator glandarius. The sequence goes on along the minus strand of JAUNZM010000513.1, from coordinate 77,751 downwards.
CAAGTCTTTCTATTCCCAAAGGCACCTCAACAGCCAGGATATGTTAAAACAGCACTATTGCTTATTCTGTTTGGCTTTTATAAAGATGACAAAAAAAATCTGCCCTCAGCTACCTAAAGATATATCCCATTCATTTAAAAATAAGTTATGGTTTCCAAAGCAGCACCAAAGAATTGTTTCTCCCACCTGAGAAAAAGTACTTTTTTTAAACAATTAGTAGGAAGTTTCAAGAAATACAACAGTTCCTCTGAACAAATACTGCTTTAAAAAGTAAAATCCTGCTGCAATCTGCAAGGATGTAATTACATCTGGAATAGAAGTGACAGACTTTAAAGAAACCTTTCACATGTATTTTATCAGGACTTCTACGCAGAAATTGTACTGTAACTCTTACTTTAGAGTCCAGCTTGCACAGTATCGCTCTTTCCCTGTGGATGTCACCGACAGATGGGGGACTTGCCACTGAACATTCTTTGCTCCACTCTTGTCACCTCTCTGGCTGACCTCATGTGGGAGGCCTGACATCCACACTTCCTCACTTCCAGCTACACTGAAGGGATAGTGCTCACCTGACACTTAACCAAGAGGCAGCGATTCAACAGTCTTCTCTTTCATTACAATTTCAGCATCAACTCCCTTTACCTTTAGGTGTTGCAACAATTTGCCACTCTCTCCTCTCTCCTTCCACCACAGAGGTAGGTACTGTGATTTTTACCCATCTGTCACCTATCACAACACCAGAAACAAGCCCAGCTTGCGTTTAGTCCAAAACTCCACAAGGAAAGCAAATGTAGCTTCTAACTGGAATTCCCATGTTAGCTTCTGAACTACAGAAAACTGAAAGAAAGAAAAGGCTACTTCCTTAAAGCCTACAGGAGTGAAGGCACAGGTAGGGCTTAGAACTGAAACTAAATACAACTCTCTTTCTGTCAGCCATGGCCACTTACAGATGAGCAAATTTCAGCACTCCTCTCTGCCATTAAGCAGGGTTGATTTTTTTCCTGTTTGCTTGTTTTCATCCAAGTAGTGATTTTAGGCCAGAGACTTCAAATCCACAGTCAGCAGCAAGTCACTGCTACCTGGTAAACCACTATAACCTGTCAGGGGTATTGCCGTTGAACACCAGAATGCAATATTCACAGAACGCAGAGATAAAAAGTAAGATCTGGGGAAAACACAAATGATATTTACTAAACTACCCTTCTATAGTTCTGCTTTATCTTTATTTTGCTTAAAAATCTAAGCACCAACTTTCCTACAAGATACTCGGTTTCATAATCCACGGGAAAGCATCTTGAAGCGAATATTCACTTCTAGGCATTCGAACAAAGCGGCACTGTTTCCAGTCACAGAAGCACTCACAGCCGAGTAAAAGTTGTGCTTGAACCAATTAAAGGACGAAACATTACATGCACCTTTAAAATTCATAAATATGGATCATGAGATATACGGCAAGTTCTTAGATCAATGTTAAAGACCAAGCAGCGCAAGGATAAAGGGTTAACAACAGTGAACAAGTCATCAAGACTTCTCATGTTTAGGAGGTGCAGCTTTTGCTTACCTTATTTCCAAGGCTCTTATAAGAATGAAGAGAAATGTAGTCACATTACTTGCAAAGAATCAGCACTGAATAATTCCATTAAAATAAAAAGCCACCACAAAAAAAAAGAAAAGCCACCCAAAAAACCCCTTGCCACTCTCAGCACCTGATAAGTGCAGAAAAGGACTACAGCACAGCAAGACTTTTGCATCTGCACAACTGGTTGGGATTTAACACCAAACAGTAGAGAGAAAGAAGATAATCACATAGTGTCTGCATTAAAAAACAAGAACCAAGCTGCCTTCAAAATCCTGTAAGAAAATGAACTGATCTGGCTTCCACCAACTCTCCAGTCCACTGAGGCTGGCAGAATAAACAAATATTTTAACGTTGTATCTTCCCAATGACTTAAGGAACTAGTATGAACCCCAGCATGGGTTACACAGCGTAGAGCCAGCACATGAAGAGCAGAAACACAGGGTATTTAGTTTAAAATGCACACACACACACAAAAAATTTATTGAAGTCCCCTGCAACAATTCCATTATAGCTGTGGCATGTTCTAATGTTACTAACTCTGCTTGTAGTGTCCAAGCTGCTCAGACATGAGAAGGTGGAAAGGAATTAGGGAGCCCATCTAACAGCCCATAACGTACACAAGCATGTATTTGTATCAAGGCACATACAAAAACTTGATACACACTTTTCCAGAGGATAAAAAAAACAAACTCCAGACCAAATCCAGTATTTGCAGTAGCCCATATTGTCACTGGCCACTCTGATATAGCCCAATTTAAGAAAACCCCAGGGAACACTTCATCTGCAAAAGCGTTGAGCTGGTCCTGAGTATTGCCCATTACAAGAAGACTGAATAGTCTGCGAAGCATGCGGTATTAATAACAACAACGTTCACAGCTAATGTTTTCCACTGTTACTACCATTCTCAATCCAGCTGCCTCCTGCCAGGCTTGTTAACATGTAGCTTTCATACCATTTTCACAGCTAAACTGATTCCACCACAGACAGAATTGGAGAAGGACATAGGAAACACTTATAGACAGAACACTTGACAGAGGAAGCCACCGGAATTTCCAGCATTGCAATTCTTACTTCCCACATTCCATCAGCCTACAGCACAACACTGACTAGGTTAAGCACTGCACCCACAGTAGAGCTCCCTTAGCTAAATCTTAGTTTCAGAGAAACTTTACTGGTGATAAAGAAAAATGATTCTGCAGAGCTGCTTTAAGGAAAATGACTCCTGAATAAGTTTTAGGTGCTTAAACCCTAGCAGATCATAAAGCAGTACCCTCACCAGAAAGCAAAGCTCACTGGAAAATACATGAGCAGCGCACATTCAAAGAACTTGTACATTATTGTTTATAACAACAAAAAAACCCCAACACTGCTGGGGAAAAAAAAATTAAAAAAAACCCAACTATCTGTTATGGATAGCAAAAACGATTCTCACATTCTAGAAGTCCTGGAGACCAGCACTACAAAGATATGAATTACTGGCAAGCTGGACCTCCACAAACACAGACAGACTTCCATTTTACTCTGCTTCCACAGTAGCACACGGACAGGTAAGATAGCAACTGAGTATGAATTTCACTCAAAAAAATTCATCCTGAGGTTGGAGTTGGGGGGGTCAAAGACCTTCAGCATGCAAAAGGAGGGCAAAACGGAGAGGAAGAAAGTATAAAAATAAGAGAAAACAATAGAAAAATACTGTGGTTTGTACATATGAGAATAGCTGGAGTAGGCACACAGTTGACAAGCATTCGTTCCAGCCTTTCCATGCTCTCTAAAGCCTCCAATTTCCCTCTTCCTTTAAAACGCAATAACCTACATACTTTTGCTTCTAATGTCACAACAAAGCTGTTCTGGGACAGAAAGTGATTTTTTTTTGTTGTGAACAAAGAAAGTCTCTGACACCAACAGGTGGAAACTACTACCCAGCCTCTCACTGCATCGTACTCAAATAAGAGCTGAACTGGCAGTCAAATAAAAACGTGAAAATAAGAGACAATCTCAATTCTCTTTGGAAATCCACCTCACCTCAAGGTGAGAAGGCTTCTTTCCCATGTTTTGGCAACGCAACTACAACAAGCCCACTGTCACACACTTGACTGCTGTACAGAGACGTGAAGAGGTAAAGCCCTCAGTAGTTCACCAGCAGCTTTCAGGTCCAAAGTACAAATCACAACCTCTTATGCTTCCTCTGATCCCACTTCGACATTTGAACACAGGAGGATCCTAAATAGACACTAGTCTTTTCTGACTTACAGGATGCAAGTTAGACAAATCACTGACCTCAAACTGCAACTCTGTATCAACACATTTCATCAACCCTGGGAAAACACTCATGCAGTCTGGATCTTACCTTATCCTTTTCATGGGGAAGGAGACACACTGGAGGGAGACAGGAAAGAGACTCAAAACTCTCTTTCCCATCAGCATTAGTGGTTGCTTTAGTGTTGAGCTGGTATAGAGGTCCATCTTTAAGGAGCCTGCCATGGCCAACAGCACGTTTGACAGCTAATCGTAATTGCTGGTGAAAAACAGAGGCAGCACCACCTCCAAATAATGCAGATACATCTTTCTGACCCTTCAGAAAGCGCTCAATGTTCTTCAAGGATGAGCCACCAGACTCAGCCAAGCCCTCGACTGCGCGTTTGATAAGTTTATTCCAGTCCACATTTGGTTTACCATCCGACTTGCCATGGTTCCGAGGCTTAGGAAGTGCTATTCTCCCAGGATTATCAGGATCCTTATAGGAGTTGAGACCCTTGTTGGAGACTTTTAAAATAGTTCCATCTTTAACACTCAATTCTAACTGTTCCAGAACAGTTTTGCGGTCCAAACCGTGTGAAGACGACACTGCATTGCATATCCTCTCCTCTGAAGGTCGCTGTTTTTGCTTCTTTACCTTTTTGATCGCCTCCAAAATCCACTCTGTATACAGCGGGTTGGCGAGTTTTACCATGGTGAAGAATTCTGTATATCCATAGAGTCGTTATCCTTTATCCTGATGCTGAACAAGTTTCACACAATGAGAAAATAGATTCTCGAATGATGGGAACCAGCTAATCATAGCATACACGTTTTCTGTTCTGAATTACTCCTCCTTTCTCAAGCATCATTCGTTTTCACACTGAAGATAAGAAGGCAAAACAATTAGAAATTTTCTCATTCTTTACAATAAATCCCATAACAGCTTCAAAGGAAGTTTTCCCTCAAAGGAATAAAGGCTTTAAAGTATCTCACCTCAACTTCTGGTCTACACACTCACAATTAGAAGTGCTGTAACATCAGGCCTAGAAGAAAACAAGAAGAGAGATGTTTCCAGAAAACATGTAGGAAAAGAAAAGCAAAAATAGCAGCCGACATTCATTAAACACAGAGCAGAGTACAAATCTGCTACTACACTTCTGAGATACCAAAGGTTTTATTTTCACTATAAATAAAACCATGTTTTAATACTGAAATAACTTCATGCAACTCAGAGGAAAAAAAAATGTGTTCTTATTTCAATCTGTAAGTCTGTATAAATACTACAAGTTTTACATCATTGCTGAGTGCAGCCTAAATTAATAGCTGGGGGGGAAAATCCCACAACCAAGATCTTAAAGTAACAGTAACACTATTCATTTTTGCATATGGCAAAGAGTGCCTGAAACTTCAACAGAAAGCTGTAGGGATGGCCAGGAATCTTCAGCAAACAGCAAGAAGCTTTCAGAGCTCTTCCAGGACCAAAATCACAGGTTAGATTCCCTCCTACTAGGAAAAGCAAAGAGAGTTGTTTCATCAAGAAAGAAAAGTGGAGAAACACAGCTGGAGATTTTAATTAAGCGTTCCTCCTTTCAGAGACCACAGAAAAGAAGGATACAACATCATTTTCTTCAGTTGCTATGAGGCACACTGAGAACTCTTGAGAAACAGGTGATGGTGACCACGAAGAGGGAATGCTTCTGACATTGTTTATTAGAGATTCAGATAGAAGGGTACGAGGCTGTACTGCACAGCCTTAATCGACTTTAACAAAGACTTTTCCTAAGTGCGGTAACAGCGCATCGTGCAGAAGTTCTACTGCAGAAGGGTGCGCTGACTGGGGATTCCTCAGCCGTTTACTACAAGAAAAAACCATTTTCTGCGAGAGAAGCTTTCATTCCCAGCCTGTCGCCAACACAGCCCTCCCGCTCCGCTTGCGAGTAAGCGCTGACGAAACTCCCAACGCGGAGACCCCGTCTGCACGGCCACCGGGCTCCAGGCGGTGCTGGAAAGACCCGGAGCTCCCGGCGCGGCGGCAGCGCTTCCCCGCCCGCCAGCGCGGCTCCGGCGCCAACACCGGGGCCTGGAGCGCTGCTCGGCGCCGATCGGCGGCCCCACACCTGCTCCCGAGCCGGGAGCGCCGGGCCCGGCCCCGCTCCTCGGCCCCGCAGGCGGCGCCGCCTCCGCGGGGCCCGGGGCGGGCGGCGGGGCCGGGCCTGGCGCGGAGCGGGCGCGGAACAGGCCGCGAGCCTGCGGCGCCCCGCAGGCCTTCCCCACCCCCGGCCGCGGGGCCCACCGCCCGCCCGCCCCCGAGCCGCCCCGCTCCGGGCCCGCGCGCCAAGCCGGCTCCGCCGGCGCCACTCACCGAGGCCCGCGGGAGACCGTGACCGAGGGGCGAAGGCCGGACGGCGGCGAAGCCCGAAACTGACGCGGCGGCCATCTTGGGTCCGGAGCGCTGCGGCGGGGGGCGGGGGCGCGCGCGGGGAACAGCCCGTGCGGGGCGGGGCGGGGAATAGCCCGCGGCGGAGGGAGGGAGCGCGAAACAGCCAGTGGTGGAGGGAGGGAGCGCTGGGCGGGGAACAGCCGGTGGTGGAGGGAGGGAGCGCTGGGCGGGGAACAGCCGGTGGTGGAGGGAGGGAGCGCTCGGCGGGGAACAGCCGGTGGTGGAGGGAGGGAGCGCTCGGCGGGGAACAGCCGGTGGTGGAGGGAGGGGTGTCGCTCGGGGAACAGCCCATGGCGGAGGGAGGGGTGTCGCTGGGGGAACAGCCCATGGCGGAGGGAGGGGGGCGCACGGGGAACACCTCGTGGCGGGAGGAGCCGCGGGCGGGTCGGTGGGTGTGAGGCTCCCCGGTCGAGGCTGGCTGCGTTGGTGCCGTCTTGGAACCGGGGGTAGATGGGGTTTCCTGAGACGCCAGAAAGGCATCTTGGGAGATCACAAAACCACAGAATCACCAGGTTGGAAAAGACCTCCTGGATAAGAGTCCATCCATTCCTATGAACCACTAAACCATGTCCCTGAGCACCTCATCCACCATTCTTTTAAATACCTCCACGGATGGTGACTCAACACCTGTTAATCAACATCCCCCCGTCCTTCTTCTCCAGGCAGCTTTCTAGCCAGTCTTCTCCTAGTCTGTAGCTGCATAGGGTTGTTGTGCCCTAAGTACAGGACGTCATCGAATCATGGAAAGGTTTGGAAGGGACCTTAAAGATCCTCCAGTCCCACGCGCTGCCACGGGCGGGGACACCTCCCACTGGATCAGGGGCTCCATCCAACCTGGCCTTCAACACCTCCAGGGATGGGGGCAGCCATCATTGCTCTGGGCAGTCTGGGCCAGGGCCTCCCCACCCTCAGCGTGAAGAAATTCCTCCCTTTGCCTAGCGTAGACCCGCCTGGCCTGTCGCTGCGGTGCTGTGGGGTTCGGGGTCCCCGGGGCCACGTGCGGAACCTCCAGTGGAAGGGGGGCGCGCGGACCCAGGCACTCGCGGCGCGCGAGAGTGACGTCACCGCCCGCGCGGCGTTCCCCGGGCTGTTGGGTGGGGGCGCTGGTCGGGGCGGGAGGAGCTCGGTAGTTACGGCCGCCGCCACCGCCATGATTCACAGCTTGTTCCTCATCAACGCCGCTGGAGACATCTTCCTGGAGAAGCACTGGAAGAGCGTCGTCAGCCGCTCCGTCTGCGACTACTTCTTCGAGGCGCAGGAGCGGGCATCGGAGGCGGAGAATGTGCCGCCCGTGATCGCCACGCCGCACCACTGTCTACTCAGCGTCTACCGGCACCGCATCTTCTTCGTCGCCGTCATCCAGAGCGAGGTGCCGCCGCTCTTCGTCATCGAGTTTCTGCACCGCGTCGTCGATACCTTCCAGGTGCGGAGGAGGGGGGAACGGGGGGCGCACCCTCTCCTAGGTGGAAAACTGGTTGGATGGCCGGGCCCAAAGAGTTGTGGTAAATGGAGTTAACTCCAGCTGGAGGCCAGTTACAAGTGGTGTCCCCGAGGCTCGGTGCTGGGTCCGGCCCGCTTCAATGTCTTTATCAGTGATCAGGGTGAGGGGATCGAATACACCCTTAGCGAGTTCGCAGACCACACTAAGCTGGGAGGAAGTGTCGATCTGCTGGAGGATAAGGAGGCTTTTCAAAGCAATCTGAACAGGCTGGACTGCTGCGCTGAGACCAATGGCATAAAGTTTAACAAAGCCAAATGCCGGGTCCTGCACCTGGGGCACAACAATCCTGTGCAGCTACAGACTAAAGGAAGACTAACTAGAAAGCTGCCTGGAGGAGAAGGACCTGGGGCTGTTGATTAACAGCTGTCTGAACATGAACCAGAAGTGGCCCAGTTGGCCAAGAAGGCCAATGGCATCTTGGCTTGGATCAGAAATGATGTGACCAGCAGGTCCAGGGAGGTTCTTCTCCCTCTGTACTCGGCACTGGTGAGACTACACCTCGAATCCTGTGTTCAGTTCTGGGCCCCTCACCACAAGAAGGATGTTGAGGCTCTGGAGTGTGTCCAGAGAAGAGCAACGAAGCTGGTGAAGGGTCTGGAGAACAAGCATTATGAGGAGCAGCTGAGGGAGCTGGGGTTGTTTAGCCTTGAGAAGAGGAGGCTAAGGGGAGACCTTATTGCTCTCTACAACTACCTGAAAAGGGGTTGTAGAGAGGAGGGAGCTGGGTTCTTCTTCCATGTGTCAGGGGACAGGACAAAGGGGAATGGCTTCAAGCTGCTCCAGGGTAGTTCAGGCTGGATATCAGGAAAAAAAAAAATCACAGAAAGGGTCATTGGGCACTGGCAGAGGCTGCCTAGGGAGATGGTTGAGTCACTATCCCTGGAGGGATTTAAAAGATGGATAGACAAGGTGCTCAGGAACATGGTTTAATGGCAGATAGGAATGGTTGGACTCAATGATTCAGGAGATCTTTTCCAACCTGGTGGTTCTGTGCAGCCCATCAGGGTGGTGGCAGCAAGGTCTCTACTCGTCTCTTCCTGCGCCTATGGGGCTCCGGGTTGCTGCCTGGGCTGGGTATGGGTTCTAGATCAGCCCCTGCTCCCAGGAAGGACCTTTCAGGAACAAGGTTGGTGTTGCCATTCTGCAGCCTCGTCCCATCTGGGAGCTGTGAGCCCAGACCAAGCTGTCCCAGTTCTCACCAGGCATGGGCAGTGCCCGCCTGGCTGGGGATGCTTCTCGGGAGCATTTGCTTCCCACAGGAGCAATTTACAGTTGCTGCCCCAAGCAGCCGCGTCCCCACTGTGCTGTGGTTGAGAGGATGGTTGGCCAATTTGGAGAGACAGCAGAGATGTCACCTGCTGCCAACAGCAGGGCTGCGTAATCTGAATTTGAAATGTCTTGTGTCCAGCATCATGCCAGATCACGAGATGTGTGAGTGCTCGATCAGACTAGTGTCATGTGAGCCTCTGCTTCCAGGTGGCAGCCAGAGCGCCAGGGTAGACCAAGTTACGTTTTGCTCTGTTCAGAAGCCATTTGGCTGCGCAGGCAAAAAATGAACAATGTCAGTCGCTTAGGTCTTGTTTTTTGTGAGGAGATGAGGCATGAGTGTGTTGTCACTGACTCAGCCCTGTGTTAAAGTCTGATGTGTCTGAAAAGGAAATTGAATTTGTGGTGAAATTTGCTGTGATGAAGGAGACACAGACCTCATAGTATTCTTTAACTATATTCTATTTATATATTCTATAACTATATATAAGTTTTTCTTACAAACTTTGCTGCTTAGTTGGTTGCAGTTGAGGCACTTTCAAGTGCTGATTAAAAAACCTCTGAGCTATAAAAAGGAATCTTGTAGTACATAAAAGCTGTAAGAGTATCTGATGATGTGGTTGTGTGCCAGCCTGCTGGGTGGTGGCAGAGGAGTGCTGAGTCTGTCTGATGGGCTAGCATTTATACTCAGAGTTCAGGAAGGGGCTGGTTTATTCCTGTGTGGGATGACTGAACCGAACGATCACCAAGACTCTCTTCCAGAAGTTGTTGAGTAACTATTTCTTTTGCACAGGATTATTTCGGTGTCTGTTCAGAAGTGATGATCAAGGACAATGTTGTGGTGGTTTATGAGGTGCTGGAGGAGATGCTGGACAATGGCTTCCCATTGGCAACAGAGTCTAATATTCTTAAGGAACTGATAAAACCTCCCACCATCCTGCGAACAGTTGTAAACACCATCACAGGTACAGGGAAACAACAAGTAGATAAAATGGGGAGGCAGTGTGGCAATATTCCTGCATAAGTAAAGTAGGGCCTGGGAAAAGAAAATTGATTCTATCTCTTACTAGTCTAAACCCTGAGAGAGTCCTGTGTTGGTGCTTTGCTTTGAGGTTCCTTCCCATCCAGTACCAGCTGCACTTTTGTTTGTAACTGAAACAGCTACATTATGTTTCCAGTTACAGTATGAGATTACGTCCTTTGTTTATTGTGGGGATTTTGTTGGGGTAGCATTTTGTTTTGGTTTTCAGTTACAGTTCCCCCGAGATGTAAATTGTAGAACGCAAACAGTGAGTCTGGAAGAGTAATTGACCTCCTACAAAGAGATAGAAGGTCTCAGGGATTAACTGCACTTAAGTTTTGTGAACTGAGGACTTGTGCTGGGGCGGAGTCTAACTTTTGTGCTTGTTATTGCCTTTCTTTTCCAGGAAGCACGAATGTGGGTGACCAACTTCCTACTGGACAGCTATCAGTGGTGCCTTGGAGACGTACTGGTGTAAAATACACCAACAATGAGGCATATTTTGATGTAATTGAGGAGATAGATGCAATAATTGACAAATCAGGTATGGAAGCTGCTTCTGGCTAAGATGAGGGTAACTTGTCCTGATAGTGCCTGAAGACACTTAGATCTCCAAAGAAGAGCCCTCTCATCTAAGCGTGGGAAGCTCTATTCCTATTCTTACTCTGGAACATTGCCAGCTTGTAAGTCAAAAATTTTAGACAGGTACAAAGATTTTCACTTGTTCTTATGAGAAATTCTTTATTGGGAAAATATGAGGTGAGTGAAAATTGCATAGCACTATCTCCTTAGCTTTTGTGCATCCTAGTCTTGTTAGAGTTGGGAGCTGTTGTTTGGCCATTAAAATGGACATTGCTGGTGTCAGTCATTCTTATTTGTATGCATCTTCCCTAGAAGTTGTTGAGAATGAGAGAAACGTTGAGCTGGCAACATAGCGAGCCATAATATTTCATTAACATAATAGATTCCTTCTCTCCATTGGTAGTTTTCCCCCACTGAGATTTTTTTGATCAGATTCACATAACGTCCCGTGTTTATTCTGTTTCTGCAGGCTCCACAATTACTGCTGAAATCCAAGGGGTGATCGATGCTTGTGTCAAGCTGACTGGGATGCCAGACCTTACCCTCTCCTTTATGGTAAAGTTTGAAGATGTATCTTTACTGAAGTAGTATTTTGAGAAAGATTTCCCAGGCCTGCTGCTAGGATCTCAGCCTCATGCTGATGGACTCCAGTATACTAGAACCTGGATATACCAAACAAAGAGAGAAAGAAGCAACAATGGAAACTCATAGTGAACTTTAGCAACTCTGAACCTAAAGTCTTTATTTTCAGGTTCTTTAAGAGTACTGTTAGTGTGTGCTGTGATTAAGTTTCTGGGAGATAGTGGCGCTTCAGCAGGTCCCCTAAAGGGCTGTCTTTTTTATGAGTATATTAACGTAATTATTTGACATGACTACATATTCTAACATGGCAAAGAGGTTATTGGGTACTGCCATTGCACAGACAAAACAGCATCAAATAGTTTAACATGTTGGAATATAGATACCTGCAAGCAGGCAGAAAGTGTTGAATGCCCTTCATGGACAGAAGATTGAGAAGCAGCAGAAGTTACGTTAAATAGTACTGCCTTCACTAACCTTGTGACTTTCTTCTGTTTCAGAACCCTCGGTTATTGGATGATGTCAGCTTTCATCCATGTGTGCGTTTTAAGCGCTGGGAGTCAGAGAGAATACTCTCATTCATTCCGCCTGATGGAAACTTTCGCTTGCTTTCCTACCATGTCAGTGCTCAGAAGTAGGTGATGAATGTAGTGCCATGAATTACAAAAGCGGGATCTTCCCGGGTATTTTATAAAAAAAAGAAGAAAAGAAAAAAAAGAATTGTTTTTACGTATCAGGTGGCCAAATGAAGTAAAGGTGCATGGTAACTTGCACTTATTTTTTAAGCCACGTTTTCTCCTTATTTGGAGCAGTGATTCCATCATCTCTGTTTGGTCAGCCAGCATTTTTCAAAGACTAAAGAGGGAGAGAATTAGGCAGTAGGGATTAATCAAGCTGTTGATTTCCTACAGTTATAAAAACTTCTAAGAATAAACCAAGATAGCTTGATAATCTTGTTGGGTTTTGATCTCTCCCTGACTAGAACCACAAGTTCTTGTCCACTGTTGGCTCCATTTTCTAGAAGCAACTTACCATGTGCTTATTTGGGTTACAGATGCTAAAGCGTTTTGTTTGACTTAGTCAGACTTATCTCAAGGAGGTGAAAAGGAGTGCAAAATCCAATCAAAAACACAGATATGAAGTTCAAGTGCTGCTGCGCTACCTGGAACTACTTGCCAGCTTGGTTGGAACATGCAAAAACATTCTTCATCCTTTTCTTAGTCCTCTTGTTATATTGATTGTAGTTACCTGTCCTGTAGAGAGGTAGAAAACTAAGATACTTTTGATTTTAGAAAGTCTAATTAAGACTTGAGGACAGGATTCTGACTTTGCTCTTAGATTGAACAAATGGGCACAGGATTTACTCCTCTTTTAAGTAGATTAGTTTCCAGTGTAGAAGGCAAGGACTGCATCAGGAAAGGCAAAGATGAAGGGAGGAGATTGACAAGGACATTCTGTTCACTTCTCTATTCTAGCCTTGTGGCAATTCCTGTCTATGTTAAACACAACATCAGCTTCCGTGACAGCAGCTCGCTGGGACGTTTTGAGATCACAGTGGGGCCGAAGCAGACTATGGGGAAGACGGTAGAGGGAGTGATGGTCACAAGCCAGATGCCAAAAGGTGTCTTAAATATGACCCTCACACCCTCTCAGGGAACACATACCTTTGATCCAGTTACAAAGGTGAGAGGAATGAGAGAAATTAGTTATTATTTTGTGTAATCATTTTTACCTTTTAACAAATGAAGTTGAGCTGTTCATGCATACGTGAATGTTTCCATGAATATTGCTTTCTGAAGGTAGTATATTTTTCTGGGGTGAGAACATTTCCAGGACAATTGTGTAATAGAAGTTGTCTTAATCCTCACAAAAAATAGCTCGGTGTCTGTGTGAGTTGTAGTTCTGTTTCCTTGGTGTGTGCAGAAAACCCATAAACTGGTGATGTGTGATAAGGCATTAGTCTGGGGAATGCTTTACAGACTTCTGCATGTCAGGTTGTCATGCCTAGTACTGCACATTAGACTTGACCCTTTGTAAACACTGAGGGTTTGGCTTGCTTAATAAGGTTTGTTTTGTTTTGGGGTGTTCTGGTTTTGTTGGTTAGTCCCACATGCCCTGGAGTTCATTTCCTTTCTTATTGCAAACTTAAGTTTGTTGGTTTACCCACAGAAGAGCAACACTGCTTCAGCCACTTGGAAAGAAGGCAGTTCTGCATTATTTTTGTCACAGTTACACATAGGAAATGGGGCCTTTAGCACAAGCAGTGGAAATAGCATTCATGGTAGGCTTTTGGGGATCCTCATTGAAAGAGAAAGGGAAAACAGAGGTCTGAGGCAGCTGCTCTTTAAGCTTGCACTGTGTCTGTCCAATACGAAAGGCAAGACACTAAAACAAAAACCTTTTCCATAAAGAAATGTTAAAAGCTGTCATTGGAAGAGGACTCTTCTTTAGAGGGTGTTACAGCATTTCTGTTTCACTGATGCATTTTCTGTCCCTTGAAGCTACTGTCATGGGATGTGGGAAAGATAAACCCCCAGAAGCTGCCAAGCTTGAAGGGGACTGTGAGCCTGCAAGCTGGGACATCAAAACCAGATGAAAACCCCACTATTAACCTGCAGTTTAAAATTCAGCAGCTGGCTATATCTGGTAAGTGACTGTCAGGTAATACAGTGTCTGCTGTGTCAGTGCTCAGTCTACAATGTCATTAAAGTAGCTCTGGAGGCCTTCTGAAGTACACTCTATCCAAAACATGTTCTTCAATTACAAATATCACGTGCTTTGACTACAGATAAATGGATTTGTTCTCTCTGGTGCTCGGTAAAACGGCCTATTTACATTTCCTTGTGTTCTGTGCATACAAACCTATAAAGAATTTTAGGATGTGCATGCCTTCATAAGGAATGATTCTGACAGCTAGCAGTTGTCAACTTTCTCCATTCTCTTTACTGCTTGCTAAAATTTTCCCTATGCTCTTTTGTTCCTTTATGCTGAAGGCCTGTCCGCTTTGTTTGTGGCAGCAGTCAGTCTTATACTGTGTTTGTTTGCCTTTAGGACTGAAGGTGAATCGCTTGGACATGTATGGGGAGAAGTACAAGCCCTTCAAGGGGATAAAATATATGACAAAGGCTGGCAAGTTCCAAGTCCGAACCTAGAGGATCCTGACAGTAAGGAAGAGCACTTCCCTGTTTCTCCTGTCCTAGGCTGTTGGATGCAGCCTCTTATCCCATCCATCTCTTTAGGGTTGCTTCCTTACCTGTAGTAGCATGAGCAGGTGGGCCAGGACTTAGGGTGCTGGAGCAGTGGCAAGTAAGGTTGACCCGAAACCATCTCATCCCTTGCTATGTCTGAAGTATTTGGAACAATAGCATATGGGAGAGGTGTTCACGTCCCTGGGGGTTAGTGAGTCAGCTATGTAAGTTTGTATCACTTTCATTTTGCTGTCTTAAAGGAAATTCTAGGTATTTATTGCCTTTTGTAACTCCTCTTCCTTATATTTTGGTTGGTTTTTTATCCCTTTGTAGATGATACAAAGTTGAATTTCTGTGAACTTTAACTCCAGTGTGATGGTCTGGTGTCTACCCTTTTCCAGGCTGGAGAGCTGTATGGTTCTTGGCAGCAGAAAGATCATTTAACCACTCTGCCTCACAGGGACAGGGAGGAGAAGTGGAAAGGTAGATTATCCCACCCAGGACAGGAATTTAAGAAACCTGAGATTGGGGATGTGATACTGAGGGAGGAAGGGAAGAAGTGGATGCTTTTCTCTAGATATTTTATAAGCTGTCGTGCTCATCGAGTGTCTCGAATCTCTGGAGACAGACCAGAAGCCCATCAATAAACCCATCAGTCTTAGTATGGTGTCCTGTGAAGGGCTGAGCGTAATGTGATCTTGTAACTGATGGGTGGTGACATCTGAATGTAGTTCTGATTCTCGTCTCATTTTGACAGTATTTGAAGGTAGGGATTCTCTTAGCTTTTTTGGGAAGTCAAGGAAGAGACAGAGAAGCGGAAAATTTTTGTGGAGACATAGCATCAGCTTCCTTCCAAGTGCTGTGGCTAAATTAAGACAATCACTAACCTAGTACTTTGTTGGAACCTCGTTTTGACTCTGCCTGTGTATTACAAATCAAGGTGATACTACTGTTGTCCTGCTCACTGATGTCTTTTTTGAGGTGGTTGTGTCCTGGTACCTTTATAATGTTTCTGGCTGTCCTACCTCATTCCACTTCCTGTACCAATCAGCTGCTGTGCAGGTGGATTCATGCGTATGCTGGATTTTTCACTGGGACCATCTCTTCTGCAGGAGCTGGCAGCATCTGCCCATTCCAGCCATCTCTCTGTACAGCATAAATATGAAATGAGATGCATCCGCACTGTTCTGTATTGTCTGTAATGTGCTCTTTGGCCACTAGATGCCAATGTATTTTCTCTGTGGTAGCAGAATTTGTCCCTAAGCTGTTGTACATGTGACTGTGGCATCTGTCAGGTTGCTGTGGAATCCAGCATGCACAGGTCACGCTTGCAAAAAGAACATTGTGACCCTAAATAAAGGATAACATACCTTCTGGTTTTCATGTGATGGATACTTGCAGTGGACGAGTGGCATCGTGCTTGTGGAATTTCAAGTTCCGGTGCAACTGATGAATGCCATAGCAGGTGGCTTTACTGCTGAGCATGTTCAGTGCAAAGATAACCTTCAGCAAGGGCATTAATAAAATTCATTTTTACACATTATCTGTGTGATTTGACTCAATCTTTACTTGTAAATCTATCGGGCAGCTAAAACTGCTACCAGCATGCTTGTCCTTTGCTCTTTCCTGCTGCGCTAAACAAAGGTTTTGCTTTCATATCAGATGATAATGCATAGAAATTTAGTACTGAAAAAGTAATGTGTTGATTCTGTGGCAGATAAGGCTGTTGTTAAGTTTGGGTTTTTTTTTACCAATTCTGTATTTATTTAAAAATTTAATTCCTAACAGGAGGAAAAGCAAGTGGGAGCATAGAATGTCCTAACAAGCATGCCATTCTGGATTTGCTCTGTGAGTTAAGCTCAGACTCAGTTAATGAGTTCATTCCGAACTGAAAAAGCTAGTGGTATATTGATATAGATATAAGCAGTCCATGCCTACAGCTTTGCTCTTTGTTTTGGAGTCAAGCTCAGACCAGCTTAAGTAACCAAAGTAAAATGGTATAAGGACAGAGCTTAAGCCTGACTGCAATGTCTTCCAAATTTACAGCCAAATAAGAAGTAAGAAGATTAAGTTTTCAGGAAATTACATCTGTCCCTTTTGCCTTCAATTCACAATCATTTCCATAACAACATAGCTGCTTATGGGATGCATGGTGTTCTCTCCTGTTCTGTTTCTCTTGGCCCAACATTTATTTTGACTCATATTCATGTGATTTGGTGCAGGGAGAAGGCTTGGGAATGAGGGGAGCAGTGTTAGCTTCTGATAACCTGTAGTAAGGAAAGAAGAGTAATTTGAGAATGTGCCCTTCCCACACGTTGCAGTTTGTTTTCCTCTTGTACTGAAGGTCACAAGCATCTGGAGAAACGGGAAGCCCTGTCAGCATCCTTAAAGCACGCAGAAGGAAGCTGCGAGGACATAAGCAGAACACTGTGGGTAGTTCATTCTTCTTTCTCAGGGTTTCATGTTGTCCTGAATCCAGTCAAGATAACGATTCACATTTGTATAAACACCAGGCATGTCTTTGCGGCCACAGCCTATTCCCCAGCTGATGATTCCAATTAGATACATACGATCATCCTTCATACAGACCAGAGGCCCTCCAGAGTCACCCTACAGATAAGCAGAAGGTTAGTAACAATCTCCTTTTTTGTTTGGTTGTTTGTTCCCCCCACCCCCACTGGCTTCCGTGGTGCATTAGTGTCTACAGAAATGCCCTATGTAGTATGCTCACAAATCAAGAGCTCTCGGTAACAGTACTTCCCATAAGCTACTTTTTGTGTTTTGCATTCCCTCAATGCTCCTCTTGTAGGGAGAGACACCAAAAACCCTATAACACTAAAGCTTTTAACTTTGTATGGTGCTGATTTATGAAATGTAGGAGAGATGTTGATATGAACAAAGAGGAATGCTCCGATTCAAGCTATAAAGATCCAAGGGTTTTATGCTGCTGTGTGTAACAGTAAAGCAAAATTGTTGAAGAGCTGTTTAAATGGAAAGGATGTGGATTGAATGCGTGCCCTCCTTGTGTTACAGCAGCTCATTCTCCACCATCTTTTGGCCTTTATTCTTCTTTTTGCCTCTTTTCAGCAGAGTGGTACCCCCTTTCCTCTTACAGAACCTTCTCCTGAATGTTTTGCATTCTTACATTAGAGAAAATATTAGGAAGTGCTGCTGAGGTGGAGTTTCCTCATCAGTTTTGTGGCATTTCCTATATTTGGGATTTTCAGTCTGTATTGTTCTGGTTTGCTTGTATAAGTGTGGCCTGCTTTCCCAGCTATGAGGGATGGGGAGTTAAGAACAAAGAGGAGCCAGTTCTGTTCTGTTCAACAAAAGTCTGCTAGAACTTCCACGCAGCCAAGTGCAGAACTTCCTCAAATTATTTCTTAGGCTTCTGGTTTGGTTAGCTCAGACTTTCAAGGACAGACCTAAAAAGAGGAACAGGATTGGGTTTACCTTGCAGGCATCATCGAGGTTCCTTGTGTCTCCTGCACACAACATATTGTCTGTAACTGTGCGATTGTCCAGATATCGTGATGTACACCGACTGGCTGGGAACAGTCTGACGTGACCTTCCTTAAGGTGCTCTGAATAGAATGGAGAAACTGGGAAGAAAACAACAACGTAAATATCTATATATATGTGTGTGTACATATGTGTATTTGTATATATAGATACACACATATTTTTAAATAATTGCAGTTCAGTTTCTCTAGTTGCGAGGAGAATAAACAGAAGTAGTTTGGGAGTGCAGCTAAACCAATATTTCCTTGCCAAAGGGTCTTTTTTAATTCTTGAGGGATCTGCTTTGCTAGTGAGAACAGCTTAAATCTAGTTGAGAGAGAATATTGCTGAGGAGTTTTTTGTAGGCACCAAATTAAAAGACTGCTGGATTTCTTGGATGGATAAGTCATCTTTGCACAGTTACATCAATCAAAATGAAGACACAGGAAAGGCCTATGAAAATCACTAAGTGTACGAAACAGGATTCTGACTATTTAGTATTAGCATTGTGCTAATAATACTCAGGCGCCTTGTCCGACACAATACTGAGTATCTGGACAGGAATGTATGCTTGTGTTGTGTTGGAATGGAAGGGATTTTGTTGTTTGTTGCTTTTGGGTGCTGGTTTTATTCTCCTGCATAGCTCCATTTCCCAGAGCTGAAAGCTGGCAGGATTGTTGTTTTTCAGTCTAGTTTTGAATTACAGCTGCAGCATCCTCTCCCTCTCAGAGTTTATCCTGTGCTTCCTGTAAGCAATGCTGAGGACTAGCTTTTAAAGCACCTTATACTTCTGTGTTATATCTTCAAGTCTGTTCCAAAAACCCTATGAGTTCAAATCATGATTAGGTATTGTTATGATAGATGCTTCCCAGTTGCTGTCTCAAAGAGTTTCCAAGTTAGAGAATAAAAATAAGTTAGTAGAAAGTGCCAGTAAAATAAGAGCTGGGGGTTTTTTTTGGTTTAAATACAGGTTAGCCTGAATGAAATAACTTACAGCAAAATGTGTTTTTTCTGTATCTCCCACTCAAGCACACGTTTTGTAGTGCTTAAATAAGCCCATGTAAGACCAGTGGTCACATAAAGCAAGAGACTTAAACTTTGAACACAGTATCTTCTACTTACATTCTTCATTTCTGCCATAACCAGAGATCTCGCATTCAGTCCAGTCAGGCAGCTGCAGTTCTGGGGTTGGGAGGCAGGCAGCACGGACAGTGTCTGTTTCAATAGCACAGTCTTCTGCATTATAGTTCAGCTGCAACAGAGCTGAACAGGAAAAAAATCCTTTCTTCAATGACCACAGAATTGAGTCAACTGTCACCTTTCCAGTCACGAACTCAAAAAAGTTCTTACCAATATCATTGTTGAAATTTTCTGAGTCAAATCTCTGATGCACAGTATAGTTCTTCACTTGAAACTTTTGTTCATTTTCCTCCGGAGTGGCTCGGGAAGTCCTACCCAGCACAATCTTCAGCTGATCTGTACTAAAGCTGAAGAAGAAGAGACTTTCTCCCCTTGAAGGCTGCTGTTGTAGCTCCCGGCATTACCCAGGCAGTTTGACCTCAAGTGTCCTATTTGCCTTAGGTTTTGCACTAATTGCTTACAGCCATCATAGCAAAGCTCATCTGCCAGCCCCTTGCTGTTCTCAAGTCTCAAATGGCTCTGCATCTCTATTGACAACTTTGTTCTTCAGCTGTTTGATATTCTGCTGTGATATTTTAATGTCATGCTGCTAGTTTGCCCAATAAATGCCTGTCTGTAATGTTCAGCACAATTAACTCTACAATCTTTGGTGCAAAATGACTTACAGGGATAAGGAGCTTTTCTCCAAGTCTTTTACTGTTCCAGTAAAGCTGTTCTGGATGCTTCCAATTTCCAGACTTTCTACCCCCAGACAGTACTGAATCCTCAACTTACCGTTCCTCAAAACAGTGAGCAGCTGACAAAACCCAGCAGGAGCTGATCAGAATTCCTCCACAGAGGAAGTGCTCTCCGGGTACTCGGCGATACTTCACAAAAATGGCTGCTTGCCATGGGTGAGCTGCGATGTCTGCATAGGAGCCACCTTTAATCCTGTACTGTTGCCCTCTGCGCTGCCGTAAACCACAGGTGGCTGTGGATAACAAACGCAGAAATAGGCTTTTTGTTGAGGCACTCCTGCTCTGACTTTGGATTAAGAGACTGTTAGTTGTTGGTGCATGCTGCAGCAGCCTAGCATGAACTGTTCAGGATCTGACTCATTCCTGTTTCCTAGGAAACTTGTATTTTGATTTGAAAAATACAGGAAGGAAACCCTGCCTTTTCTATCCTCCATTTCTGCAATCTTCCCTTCTGGCAGAGGAAAGGCGCTTCGGTGAGAGTGGAGCCACAGAAGCTCTTTCCGCTCCAAAAAGCTTTTTTTTTCCCAGCTCTTACTTTACTGTAAGAGGCTGGAGGTTAACACCAATGACATGCAGAACAGTAATGCCTCAAAGAAAGAGAAGAATTGGAAGTGCCGGGATTCTTACAGCAAGTAGGCACATTGCAGTACTCCCACGTCAGCTGATTTCCTTTCAGTACGTGGCACCAGGGTTTGCTGTCACTGTCGGGATTCCTGCAGCACAGGAAAGAGAAGAGCTATTTGTATTATCAGATCTGCAGGGAGATTGTAGAGACCTAACATGGCAGGCTGCACGCTGAGTGTACTCTTTTTGATTTTTCTAGAGATACAGAGGGCCCTGGAGGCATGTGGAATTTGCATTTATGGAGTCTGGTGTTACAGAAACATAGATAGAATCACAGAATCACAGAATAACCAGGTTGGAAGAGACCCACTGGATCATCAAGTCCAACCATTCCTATCAAGGTCAGGTGGAATAAAATTACTATTGTCAGTGAGCTTCATTCCCAGCAGTAATGTACTTCCTGCATTTTAATAACCCACGTGAAAGATGAGCCCTGCCTCAAAAATACCACGAGGATGTTCGGGGAGGGTTTCTATATTCTATAACTGACCACATACCGGCAGAAATTGTGACTACCAAGGCCCAACTGGTAAGCATCTCTTCTCCAAGCAGTATACAATTTGTTGACAAGGATTCGAGAATTCCACCTCAAACAGGTAGCTCCGGAGCTGGTAACACTGTGGCTGCCTCGGTAATCGGTTCCTCTTCCAGACTTGCAGTTGATGTTCCCACCTTTAATAAGAAAGCTGCATGTTAACCAATGGATGTGAACCCGTCAGCTGTTCCTAACTGTGATTTCTGTCAAGGCATCTATATATTAGCTATACATCTCTTAAGTCTCTGTGTCTTAAGTATTAAAAGCTAAAACATGACTTAACATGAGAGTCTCAACTTTTCAGGCTACAGAAATAGCGCAAGTCCACAGAGAACCCTTAAATATGCAGTGAATCACAGAAGCTGCAAGTTCATTCCCTGTCCCCCTGCATGTACCTTTGGAACACGAGGGCACACTGCAGTGCTCCCAGATGACCTTTCCCCCTTTATTGATATAGCACCAAGGTCTGGAATCCTCATCTGGGTTTCTGAAAGAGTTATGATATTATGCATCATTATAAAACTATTGTTATTAGCCATAGCTAATCTAACTGCATCTAGCTTGGTAACTTAATCCTGATCCACGGTGATGATGTGGACTGAACCATCAGAAGTCATTTGGATTCCTATTTTCACTATAAAAACGTGGAGTACGTGGAGGTGAGGATGAGACACCCAACAGCTACCTGGAGGGAACAGGTTGTTTGTGCAGGTTAGTTCATGTGCAGGAAGCACTATATTTTTAGAGTTTTGAGCAGGATCTGGAGCAGCCGGAAAGTGGCTTACAAAGGGAGTTTTTGGCGCTGAGAAAGCACAAAGGAAAGACAATGGGGTGAGAGATGTATGCACTTTGTAGTCTGTCACAAGCACTCAGCCTTGGTAGATGTGAAGTTCAGACACGTCTACAGAAGCTGCTGTTGCTGCTCCTGGGCTGTGCCACCTTTGTACTTATGCAGAGTTCCCTGCTTGGTATTAGACAGTTGCAAACAGCCATTCCTTTACTCCAGGCTGTCAGAATGGGCCGATTCCTGCAGCTCTGACCTGTGTGCCATCAGCCCCTCACCTGCAGTAGTTGTGATTGCCCAGTCCCAGTTCAGCAGCATCGTGTCTTTGGCCGCTGTACATGCGGTCCATCAAGCCATTGCTATTCCAGTTTAAACATTCAGTTCCGCTCTCTGTTTTGCTCCATGTACCCCTGTATGTTACTCCAGTATCTTTGTAGCACTTAACTTCAGTATCTGCAAAAAGGGGAAAGTTACTACAAGGACAGTACCACAAACTGCTTCCCTGGTCTCTGTTCTGTTTAAACTTGGCTCCCAGATGTCTTGTCTAGTAAGTTGGTGAAAATGCCTCACTAGGCAGACTGCAAGTATACACAAATGTCTCCAGGTTCAAAATTTAGTTTTATTAAGAGACACTGAGAAGAGCCCAAGAGTCATTCAGAAAAGTTCTTTTTAGTATTAGCTTAGAATAAAAAGAGGCAGCTTAACAGAGAGCCTCATATACAGCAGCAGCATCTGGGTACCTCATGCTTCTGTACTGTGTAGCTAAAACCAGTAGCATCATTCAGAGTCACAGAGTATACTCGCCTATTTCACACTGCCTCCCAGAGAAACCTTGGTGGCACTGGCAGAGGAAAAGCTGTGGGGAATAATATGCCTGTGAACACTGGCCCCCGTTGTAGCATTTATTTCGAGTACAGGCTGTGGAATAAGCAAAAGTAAGGAAATATTGTTAGATTTCACAAAAGTAAGAAGCTGGCAATGTATACCCATCTTTCCTCTCCTGTCAGGTTCCTTTAGCCTATTCTGTTTTCCCCTGCCTACCTGTTACTGTCATGTTCTTACAGTCTTTTTGTGTAGTGCTTACATTCTTCCTTTGCTCCATTCTCTCCATACGCAGTATTAGGAGCCCTCCTCAGCCTCTTGCCACTACTGCTTAATCCTGCCTGGGTTCGTATATATTAGTCTTTTAATTTCTATCCTATTCTATTTCAAGCCAAATTTTTGTGTGATAACTCCTTCCCTGAGACTGGAGTTCTTTAGGCTGTTCAGATAGGCAATCTCTCATCCTCCACCATTTCCTTTCTCCTTTTCTTCTTCATACTCACCTCTGACAGGCACAGTGTGGCAGCGACTCTGACCACTGTCGCACCTACAGTATTCTATTCTGCTCCCTGAGAGCCTCAGCCAAGTCCCCCTGTGCTGGTACATTTCTCCAGATGACTTGTCTGTGCAAACAGCTGTAATTGGAGAAAGGAAATCCTCTTTTAGAGATACAGGGAAAAGACCTGGCTTAGCAAAAGATCTTCCTTTTCTTTCCAGGAGAAAAGTATCTGTGACAGAAGCATCGATCTAATGGGCTGCCCTTTTTCCTTCTCAGGCCACAACTGTCCCATCTTTCTCACTGTTGTGTTGCTGGATGTACTGCTCCACTACTGACCAGTCTCTTTTTCTTTGAAGAAGAGTCAAGGAAGGGGAAAACGTTGTTCTTTGAGTTATGGATGGTATTAACAGTCTGGTATTGTGCCTTCTGAATCTTTCATCCAGATAACCATGAGAAACAGCTTTCAGACTCTGTTCCCTCAGCATCATCTGCTTTCCCCTCCTGTGTTCATAAAGCTCCAGGTTGTAGTTTGCCTGGCTTACCTCTAGATCTGGCTCCCCGTCTGAAACGCATGTGTAAGCCCTGCAAGCAAAGAAGGTTAATCCTGTGAGTAACTGCTCTCTTAAAGAGCCAGTCCTCTTCTTCAGGCCTTAAAAATCAGGGGAGCTCTGAGGAACTCTCTGCTTTCCTTGTCAGACTGTAGAGTGAAAAATAGTACCTCAGCATGAGTACTGAGAATTGTAAGTCTTTGATTTACAAAGAAGTAAATGTGAACAAGCAGTTAGTTTAACTCATTGACGTGCATTTCCCCGTAAGCCTTTGAATTATATCTTGATTACCTTTGAGAGAGATGTCTCCTGCAGCCAATTAAATAAAATATTTTGGATAAAGTTTTAAGAAAGAAAAAAGTGAGAAAGCTTCTTTGATCGGGCCACAAGAGCAAAAATAACATAAAAAGAAAGGGGAAGACTAGGATAGCAGGTTTTTTGAGAAAGAGACTGAACATTTTAGAGTAGGTTTTACTCAAGCTGTGAAATGTGAAGCTTAAAGTGAGAGGACACAGGAACCACTCATCTTCAGTGGAGTAATGATGAAAGTGATGGCAGTAGAAGGAAAATTAAAGGGTGATCACAGTGGAACTCTTGCTAATAGTGAAAGGTCACAGTGAGCAGGTAAACCAAGAAGATTTAGAGAAGTCTTGCTTAATGAAATGAAAACCAGTCAGGAGAGCACAGGTCCAAGTTTAGAGGTAGACTACTTTGTATGGTTTTACTTGCTCTGGTTTCCAGTGATATAACTACATTCTCCTTCTGTCTGATGCAGACGGCTGAGTCGATAGTAAAGAAGTACTGCTAAAAATGCAGGAGGATGACAAGAGCATTATCTGACCCATTAGCCTTTTACCTGACATTGAGCAGTCACGATTGCTCCCACCAGCAGGAGGAGACATGGGAGTTTGCCTTCCATTCTGAGCATTTTCCACATCACCTCCAAACCTCAAGTTACCTAGAGAAACGAGAAACAAGATGTTTAACAAAGGCATTTTATGGTGTGAATGGAGTTCAAGGTCATAAATGTCAATAAAGGTTTTTAATTATGAAAATTCTCGTTACATTAAAACACACTTTCTACTCTGCAGTTCTTAGCCATCTGGTCAAGCCAGTCTAGTGTCCCTGGACAGGGGAAATGGCCCGGCTGGACCCAGATGTGCTTTTACTTGATAAACTTAAAAACCTGGCAAGCTAAAGCACACCCTGTTTGGTCTGGAGGAATCCCAGAGAGTGTTTCCTAGGGAGTAACACTGAGAGAAGTAAAATTCAAGTCTTCTTGCCCAAGGTCTCTGGGAGCCAACAGTTTTGTCTGCATTATTAGAGAGATGGACTTATCTAATGAAAGAGAATAATACTGACTGAAAAGTGTTGAGGCGTCTCCGATGCCTACCCAAGACGTCTTTTGCAAGGGCGCAACAATCTGCTGAAGGGTCAGTCTGTAATAACAAGGGTTTAAAAGGATTTGCATTTTCTGCACAGACTGCTTCTTTGGATGAGTGAGGGCTTCTCTCTTGAATAGAGGGTGCGTTGGCAAGGCGACTTTGATTGATGATAGATGGGGACAGGACTGCTATGTCTTTGATTTTTGATATTTCTACAGCTTCTCCCCAGCTTAGCCTTTAGTTTCTGCTATTGTCAAATGCTCTTGCTGAAAAGGCAGAGGATGGCAATTGGCTGGCCCACTGTCTTTTGAGCTGACATGCTCATTATTCATTGCAGCATTTCTTTCCATGTGTCACTTCTATGCAGTCACAACTACATCTTATTCCCTCTAATCCCTTCAGCAGCTTTACATTTTGGACAGAGCCCTCTTCTATCCCACATGAAGAGTTTCTGCTTCCTCCAGACTGATTTACATCATCTGTCTCCTGCAGTAGTAGTCTTGGGAGAGAACCCTCAATGATCTCCTCTGAGAGATCGCTGGCTGGTATGGTGTTGCTGCAGTTAATGATGAATTTGGATTTCTGCTTACATTCATCTTATTTACTTTGAAAAATCTACTTCCCTCTTCACTCATCAGAGGTTAATTTCCTGCCTGGTGAAACTGCTGTTCTGACGTGGCCACAGATAGGTACAGGAAGGACCTCTGGCTACTGTGATGCATCTGTATTTCTTCCTACTGTAGCAAAATATATTTCTGTCTGGCCCTGAGCAGGCAAGTTTCTTGGCAGAAGCATGCATTTAGATTTCTATCGCCCGGACTGTGGCAGGAGATGCCACCATCCTGTGCCTTGGCTGCCCCTCCCCCAGTTTGTTTTCTGACAAGGGAGGAAAAAATTATTTCTTTCAGCAAAGCCCAGCACATTGTGTTAGTGCTGACTGCTTTAAGGCAGCCGCGGGGAAGAGAGAAAATTCTGTGGAGTGGGGCCATGCTCATAACATGGTGTAGTCTCGAGTGTATACAAAATTTTACCACTGGAATTAAGCAACATGGGTTTTTTTTTTTCCTTGCTGCACTGAATTCTAATCACCTCCTCACAGCAGTAAAATACAGTGGATGTGACAGACCTAAGCAATGAAGGACTTTCTGAGGCGGTCTGTTGCCTGTGAAGGCAATGCCCTTTGCTGTGGGCTTCTGGCCCTGAAGGAAAAGTCCCCCAGAAGATGTATTTTGCCCATCCTTTTCATCTTGGTGACCTTGCAGTATCTGTAACAGATCAGTCATATGTATGTATGTAAAAGAATTCCAGTAAAGCCTGACCTTAGCAGCATGAGCTTGGTTGCTACCAAAGTTCTATTTTATATTTAGAAACACGGCTGAACTTGAGGACTTTAAATGAGGATTTATTGGTACACCAACAGGACTCTGTGTTAGGTGGTGAGGAGGCTGTTGTTCATGGGAAAACCAAAACGAGCAACATGGCATTAAATAGCAATACATCAATTAAAAACTGGGAAGTTGTTATTGATTTTTGCAGAAGAGTAATAGCTTTTAAGAACCGAAATTGTCATTATTATGTAATCTGAGGTCTTACAATAAGACAAATAACTTTATCACAGGCTTCCTGAACTGAAACCCTAATTTTCTTCTGAAAAGTAATAGTTATTCCTGTATGCAGTAATAGTAGCTCTTTTTTACAACCAAACAAGGTGTAAGCAATCACCAGTGTGAGCAGATTTAGCTTGATCCTCTGTGCTAACGAGACTGTTCTAGCAGTCAGTCTAGATGGCTCAGATGATGAATAGTGAGAACGTGATGTAGATGGGACACACACACACAGAGGTTTGAACGAGACCAGCACTGGAGGTCCCTTTTCTTTCTTCCTTTAAAAAGATACATTGACTCCCATACAAACCACGAGCTAGGAGTGAGGCAAAGCAGCAGGCAAGCAGATATTATTTCATTCCCAGTCTATCAGCTTTTTATCTATGTTATATCATCCCTGAGCAAGTAGAACGGTAACCCAATTATTTGAGAAAACTACTACTTCCAGAAACTAGGAACTTAGACTTTGTTTATATAAAGCCAGAGAAGGCAGCTGGCTAATAGCTTGTAAAACTGGAGTATGACAGATGAATGAGTCATAAACTGGGATTAAAGGCTAAAGAAGGGAGAGACTTTGTTTGTGGGTTGTTCATTTTTAAAAAGATTTGTTCAAAGAAAAAGCAAAAAGCACGAGTATTGTAATCTCTGAAGTAGAACTGAGAGTACAGTAGGATAGTTTAGACTGTGGTTTCTCATCTGCGCAAAGGGAAGACTTAAGTTTCAAGTCAAACTGAAAAGATTGACAGGAACAGCTGCCAAGACCCTCAGTTACTCCAAGTCTTGTCTTTAGGTCACACCTTGAGGATGAGGTCCTTGTAAACCAGAGCATCTCTTGGGGTTTTCTATTAGTATGTAGATTTTGCAGAATACATTTTATGTACTCTTAGGAAGCATTCTGCATTGTATAACAAGCCTTTTTAAAAGCTGTAAAAGTGATTTCCAAATAAGCGTTGAATTCAATTGAATGTGAACTAAATCAGCAGCATTCCCAAAGCTGCAGTGGACGAACTGAACTGAGCCATCAGAGAGATGAGCCATTTGGTCGCTGCTGTAACTGTGTGTTATCCTCACTCCCTGCAGCTGTAGCTCATTACTGGAGCTATGCAGGCTTGTGTTTTGAATCCCATAGCAGCAAAGTTTTAACTTGCCAATTGTCAGTACCACAGGTCATCTTTGTTACCATCTGTGGAGAAGGCCTGAAGTTCTTATGGCTTTAAGAAGTGACGTTCTGCTAGCTAACACTTCTTTAAGAAAAGATTTATTCAGTGAAACTACTTACCACAGTTGAGCCGCTTTGTTAGACTTTCTCTCTGAGAACCACTGTAAAGAACTTTTGAGACCTCATTTCTGAGGTACCTGCTAAGATGCCCCCAAAACAAGGCAACAGTGGTGAAATCTGATTTTGGAGGCTTATATGGGAGGACATAGTGGCAAAGCTGGTGTAACTAATATCTTGGGGAACTCCTGTCTGCCTGAAACCATGAGGAAACCATAGTTTTCAGTGTGAAGAGTGAAAACATCGTTTAAATTAAAAAAAAAAAAGGCATTTTGATCTTGGAGGCTGATATGAAAGGAGTCATCCCTATTTTAAAAGCACCCACATGTTTTAATTAAGATCATGGCTGTAATCAATTTTATCCCATACAGTCTGCTATACCAGTGGATTCTAGTCTTCATGGCAGATAGCCTCTCTGCAGTTGTCTCGCATCAGAAGCCACATCCTCTCCTTCAACTATTTCTGCTGCCCTGGTTCAGACTCACTTATCTCCTAATGCTGCAGCCCTTCCCCTCTCCTTGAGGGGATGCCTGTCCATCCCTGGTGGCTGCTGTCCCACTCCACATGGAAAATTGGTAACAGATGTTGCCAGATGTTTATTTTCAGTTTCGGGGAAAGGTACAACTTGGGGCAGTCATTTGGAATGTTCCGAGTGATAAGCCTTGTCAAACTGAAACCATATGGCTGTTTGAGAAATTCCATGTTTACGAGACTCCAAGCAAAAACCTTCAAGCAATGCACATTCTGCTAGGGCTCTCCTAACAGTTTGTGCCTTCTGCTCTCACTATTTCTGATCAAAAACACTCTAGTAATAAGCCATAGGCCTAGATGTGGTGTTCTGGCATTTGGATTCCATACTTCCAGGTACATTAGGACATAAAGACATACGATACCCTCAATTTATCTCTTTGCTGAAGCATCAGGAATATTTCAAATCTCATATTAATTTATTATTAATAGCAGCCCTTCTAAGCAATGAGAGTGTATTACCTTACCGATGTGGAATAAAACCTAAAAAGGGGAAGTATTTTATTAAAGTTGAACAAAAAGTCACCAATACAAATTAAAAGTAGCTCTCCATGGTGTATGTCTCCCTGTAGCCTAGTTCTGTCCCTTACAGAACACTTTGATTCTGAATTTATAGCAATGATAGCTTTCTGGCCGATGAACGGCTATCTTGATCTAAGTCAGGCAAAAGGCTGCAGATCCTTGCTACCTTTTCCTGCCTTCTGGAGAAGGCGCTTCAGTACTCCTTTTTTAATCCAAGCAGATGAATATCAGACTTGTATTGTTTCTATCCAACACAGAACAGTGGACCGGCCCCTGCTTTGGGGAAAAATAATTTAAAAAACAAAACAAAAAGGAAAGATCCTCTGTTCTTTGAAGGCATGGAAGGAAATGGATATTTCAAACTCTGCCTTCATTTTGAGGATCATTTTCAATATCTCCTGTGGTACTGGCCGCATTTCAAAGCAGAGTGTTTAGGGAGAAATGGAGAAGACCCGTTCTCCCCCTCTTTGTCCCTCCATTATCCTGGCTGGGAGCCTGGATGAAAGTCTGATCTCCTCCCAGAGTGACCGTAAATCATCCTTTCACAGCTGGCTCTCTGGATCTATCCTTACCACCAGGATATTTGTCCCTAGGGCTTCCTTTGTTCGAAGTTCTTTGTGCAGGAGACTCCTCCCGGCAAACTGCTCCGAGCCCAGGGCTCTGCGCTTTACCTGGAATAGGTTGCCTGAACCGACGAAAAGAAGGTGGCTTTGCCCAGCACTCCGCATCCTTTCTAAAGCTGAGCTGCAACAGCCCAGCCAGCTACCGCCGTGGGATTTATCGGCGAGTAACAGTCAGAGGTGTTTAATGTCAATGATCTTGGAACGGGGAATGCACTTGGTGAGGCAGGTGCAAAGCAGTACCTACCTTTTTGCTGCTTCTCTTCTGTATTCCGCCGGCTGTTTCCTTGCCAGCCCCGCCCGGCTCCGTCCTCCCCGCCGCCTCCGAGCGGCTGCAGCCGCGGCTCGAGGGGGAGGAGACTGCGGCGGGGAGACGGCTCGGGAGCGGGGGTCGCTGGCAGGGGGGAGCCAGACGGGTTTTGACAGCCCGTTCGTTTTGTTCTGGCAAATCAGAGCAGATTCACTCTTCAAAGCGGTTCCTCTCCGTTGAACACCCCAAGCTGCGGGGGCAGTGTGAACAGCCCCTGGGGGACGGAGCAGACACTGCAAGTGCATCGCTCCGGCTGCAGGATCCATCCTCGGACCGAGAAGCTCCTATTTCAAGCAAGAGCACGCTATGCTCTGCTCTGAACAGCATCCAGGGAGAATCTTTGGCAGAGGGACCCCGGCCTGCGTGTGGAGCGAAGCGTGCCACGAACAGAGGAGAAATGGTCTGAGGAACTCCAAAGTCAAGTAGGGACAATGAGCAAAACTTCTAAGGATCCCTAGATAGAAATAAGGAATAGCACGTTGGGGACCGAAGAGTTAAGTGTTGCTGAAGCTGTCCTAAAATGATGATCTGCTCACCTAGTGTGGCCACCAGGTAGGGGGTTATCAAAGTGTGGCAGAGAAGTCCAAATGTCGGATTTAGAGCTCCACCTAAGGGCTGGGTCATGAGAACTGTTGATGGTGCAGTTGGCGCAGTAATGGACAAACCTGGGCTTTTATAAACTGACTCAGTAGAAACAACACTCCTGACACCATTTGGTGTAAGCCCAGACACAAGAAACAGTGTGTAAGGGACCTCCGTCTTAAGGAAGCAGCAGCACAGAGTCCTCAGTTGAGGAGCACAGTAACGGTTATTTTGCACATTGGCAAAGATGCAACACGGTTTGCAGGGAATGTTCAGCTTTTCTCTGCATGGAAATTTGTGTCGAGATTAACACATGTATTTCTCTGAGAGTCACGGTGATGATGGTAACATCGCTGCCAAAAATCCGCTTTAAGGGCAGCTGCATTTGGGTTTTTCCCAAAGGGCCTCGCTGTTGCTGAGAAAGATGAGCAGACACTGCTAAGCAAGTGGGGGGCTAAGGTGTATTGTTTTTAAAATAGCAGCTGTGTGCTTCTGGGCTCTGGAGTAAAGGCAGTGACAAAGCAGTGTCACTGGGGGAAGATTTCAGAAATCGCCAGTCCCCAGTTTCAGTCCAGGATGAGGGATGGTGTCACTGAGAGGTTTCCTACAGAGAAAGACTCGGAGTGCTGGTCACTGAAAACCTAGACATGAGCTGGCAATGTGCGCTGGCAGCCCAGAAACCAACCATGTCCTGGGCTGCATCCGAAGAAGAAGCAGCACGGCCAGCGGGGCGAGGGAGGGGATTCTGCCCCTCTGCTCTTCTCTCCTCAGACCTCATCCAGAGTGCTGTGTCCAGTTCTGGAATCCTCAACAGAAGAAGGAGATGGAGCTGTTGGAACCAGTCGGAGGAGGCTACAAGGATGATCTGAGGGCTGGAGCAGCTCCCGTACCAGGACAGGCTGAGAGAGTGGAGCTTTTTCAGACTGGAGAAGAGAAGGCTCCGAGGAGAACTTATAACGACTTTCCAGTGCTGAAAGGAGCTCCAGGAAAGCTGGGGAGGGACTTTTCACAAAGGCTTGTAGTGATAGGAGGAGGGGCAACGGGTATAAACCGGAGAGGGGCAGATTTAGACTGGAAATAAGGAGGAATTTATTCACTGTGAGAGCGGGGAGGTACTGGGACAGGTTGCCCAGAGCAGGGGTGGTACCCCATCCCTGGAGGTGTTCAAGGCCAAGCTGGATGGGGCTTGGAACAACCACATCCACTGGGAGGTGTCCCTGCCATGGGATGGGCTTTGAGCTCCCTTCCAACTTAACCCATTGTATGCCTCTATGACGGTATATTTCCTGGCTTTTCATGGCTGGAGGGCAGCTCTCGCGCTCTAGAGCCTCTGAGGGTCCATGGGTAGCGCCCCGCCACCGCGGCCTCCCTCAGCCTCACGCCCGCAGCCCGGCGGGGCGTTGCCCCTTTAAGGCGGGACGCGGCCCCCTTGAGGCGGGGCGCGCGGGGCCGGAAGCGGCGCGAGCGGCCCGGGCCCGCCATGAGTCGCCCGCCAGCCCTGCAGGCGCAGACCTGCGGCCCCTGGGAGATGAGGGAGCGCCTGGGCACCGGCGGCTTTGGCAACGTGGTTCGCTGGCACAATAAGGTGAGGCGGCGGCGCGGCTCCCCCCCTTACCTTCCCGCCGCGGCCCCGGCCCCACCCTGAACCGCGCTGTGCCCGCAGGAGACCGGCGAGCAGGTGGCCATCAAGCAGTGCCGGCAGGAGCTGAGCCCGCGCAACCGCGACCGCTGGGCGCTGGAGATCCAGATCATGAAGAGGTGCGGGGTGATCGGGCCGTCCCGCGTTCGGTACGGGATGGGGGCGGTTGGACTGAGGGCGGCCCTGAGGAGAACCTCAGTGCGAGCCGGCAACGTGCCCAGAAACCAGCCGTGTCCTCGACCGCATCCAGGGAGGCGCGGCCAGCGGGGCGAGGGAGGGGATTCTGCTCGCTGCTCCTCTCTTGTCAGACCTCACCCAGAGTGTTGTGTCCAGTTCTGGAATCCTCAACGTAATAAGGAGATGGAACTGTTGGAAGGGGCATAAACTGGAGAGAGGCAGATTTAGACTGGAAATAAGGAAGAATTTCTTCACTGTGAGAGTGGGGAGGTACTGGAACAGGTTGCCCAGAGCAGAGGTGGCTTCCCCATCCCTGGAGGTGTTCGAGGCCAGGTTGGATGGGGCTTGGAACAACCACATCCATTGGGAGGTGTCCCTGCCCATCACAGGGGGTTGGAACTAGATGATCTCTAAGGTCCTTTCCAACCCAAACTGTTCTATGATTCTTTTCTTGCCTCAGTGATCCTGTGAACCTTCTCGGGCTGCAGCAGCCCCACCGCTCCTTGTCTGTCATGGGGTCTGAGAGCAGCAGCGTGGCACCCGCCTTCCCAAAGCACAGCCGGGAGAGCCTGTGCAGTCCTGGCAGAACACACTGACCACATGTGGAATGCAAGGACTTGGGATGAGTCCCAGTCCACGAAGGATGGGTGAATCGGGGACCTTCAGATTTCACCTGCTCAGTTTCTAGACAGATTAGGGTCCTTGTAGGACTTGCGTGATGACCATGAGCACATTGAACTGTGTGGCTCTTGCAGAGCAGCCATCTCTCGGGTGTTACCTCAGCCCCACTCATTTCCAAATGCTTGCCTTGTTTCTGCTCCTCAGGCTGAACCATCCCAATGTGGTGGCTGCCCGCGACGTCCCTGAAGGGATGCAGAAGCTTGCACCGAATGACTTGCCATTGCTGGCCATGGAGTACTGCCAAGGCGGAGACCTCCGCAAGGTGAGGTCCCTGCGAGGGTAATCAAGGGCTGGATCAGTTTCTTAGCTGATCCTAGGATTCCTGTTGAAGTTTCTATGTAAAACCTGTTTTCACATCCTGATGCTTTCTAATTCTTGTCATGGCACTGACAGGTTTTGGCAGGTTGGTCCTTGATGACACATTTGACTATTGAAGACTTAAACTGTTGCTGTCTGAAAGTTGTCATGTTTACTGGGCTGCAAGTGGCAGTGTGAGGAGTTTGCATATAGAGGATGAGGGCATGTGTGAGTATAGCTGAGGCCATCATGGGGCAGGCTACATCTGTGGGTGCTACTCTTCCTGGGAGTGATTAACTCCTGTCTGTCATAGGAAAGAATAACATGTTAATTCTAATCTTACTGGTTTTCTAACCTTTGCTGTAATCTGCCCATAGATAAAACGTAGAGCTTAGAACTGAGATTTGAGGTGATACTGTCAGGCACAGGGGAAAAAGCTATGGAGGATGACGCAAGTAGAAGGAAGAACATGGGGGTGACCCTGGCTTCTTTCACCCACTCTTTTCTCCTCCCATGTGGTTAGACCAAGGCCTGAAGCTGTAATTACTGCTGCCAGAGGTCACAGTCCTGTAGAATTTTGTGCTGCTAGGGAAATTCATTGCTGTTACTGGAACTTCTTGCATCTGTGAGAGTTTGTGGGACTGTGAGCTTCACTCAGGATACAGGAGGGAAAGACTATAGTCGGTGTTGTCTTCTTGCAGTACCTGAATCAGCTGGAGAATTGCTGTGGCTTGCGGGAAGAAGCTATTCTCATCTTGTTATCTGATATTGGTAAGTGGTGCAGTATCTTCAGTTGTTTGAAGTATGGGAGCCCTTTCAGTGCCAAATCCACTCCACGGATATGCAGCTGTGAGCTAAATGGTTCTGTCCTAGACTGCCCTTAGAAGAATATACTTATTTCCTGCCTCACTCTGCCATCCCTCCCTGTGGGAGAGCCAACTTTTGATTTTTATTCTTGAAAATGGATGGTTGGATTGTATTGCCTAGAAAAAATGCCACTTGGGATGTCTGAGAAGGTCCTGGATAGGTGAGCACTCACCAAGTGACTCTGGGTTATGTTGCACACCAGTCTCCATCCATAGCTTAACAGCTGATCATCAGGACTTCAGAGTGTATACAATCAGTGGGTTTCCATTAGCATTTGGGCAACTGCTTTGTGGAATTTCAGACAGATCTGATGCAAAGATTGACAGGTGCTGTCTAGAGACTTTTGAGGTGGATTTTTTTTGGTCAAGCTGTGTTGTGATCTTACTGAGTTGCAGCTGAGGCAAAACTGGATAGGCGCTAAGAGATGTTTAGGAGGTGCATTTGGGGCAGATGGATGCTTACAAAGTGAGCTTGTGGCCAGAGTACAGAAGTGTGTTTGTCATTACTTTTAATGCAAATGTGGCTGTTGGGTATTATCTCCTGTCCTTTGTGTTCCTAGAGCATTTGTATTCTGCTGCCTCACCCTTGTGCTCATTAGGGAAATGATGCTGGTTGTTGACCAGAGACATCAGCAGATCACATTTAGACCGAAGTTTGTGTTCACATGCTTGTGTGTGTTTGGAAAGAGGGACAGGCCCATGTTTTCAATTGTATGATCATCTTGGCAGTCTAGGGAAGTCCCTGCTTACTGGACGCTAGCCAGCATTTTTCCAATTTACAGGAAGAGTGTGAGGGAAGACCCAGAGAGCAGTCTCTGTGTCCAGAAGTGTTTGGTGCTGGCTTTTCTTCTTGTACTTGGTGTTTCATTCTACATTTGATTGTACAAAATGCAACCCAAAACCCATGCTTATACTAGGCAGAAATGAATTATTATGAGCTCATGCTAGGTACACTTTTACAAGTGGCTTTTTCTGTGTCTCAGCTTCTGCTCTCAGGTACCTTCATGAGAATAGGATTATCCACAGAGACTTGAAACCAGAGAACATTGTGCTGCAGCAAGGAGAGCAAAGGGTAAGCAGGAACCAAGTGTTGCTGCCTGCGCAGACAAGTGTACAAGTAATGTGCATGTGCTTCTTGCAGTTGCAGTGCCCCTTCTGCAAAGAGCTCAACCTGGGATAACAGCTCAGATCTGTTTGTCAAAATGAATGGTGTTCTACATGCAGCTAAGATTAAAGGTTGTGTTAGACCTCTGATAATGTTTAACATTTTTACTTTCAAGTATTAAGGGAAGAACTAGACTGTAAAGGTAGACAAAAGATCTCCAGTTCTATGTGTATTAATCCAATGACAACTTTACCTACTTTTAGGAATCTACAGGAGCCTTCCATTTCCACTTCCATCTCCTCATTGGCATCTTTCTTGCATACCTTTGAGGAGCTGAACTTTTTCTGTTGTATGGTGTGCTTTAACAGGACTTTTCTCTAGTGATCTTATTCTGTGTTATTTATTTCAGTTAATACACAAAATCATTGACCTTGGTTATGCTAAGGAGTTGGATCAGGGAAGCCTATGCACATCCTTTGTTGGGACTCTGCAGTACTTGGTAAGGAAGGAATTCAGCTAGAAAAGCAGCTGCCACTTTGCAGTGGGATTGAGTTAACTGTTATGAGGCTTTGGGCTGGGATGAAGTGCTTGTCCTAGGATGGGGGTGTGTCTGGGGCACTGCAGCGAGGAAGGGTGGCTCTATTTTTGCTGACATTGCGTTTGCACAGTATCTGCTGGCTGTATCTGTTATAAATAAGGTGCAGGAAGGCTGCTCACCGAGAGAGGATCTCAAAGCTTGTGAGAGGCAGAGCGTTCAGCACCGTCTTTAATCTATTGTATAAATGTCAATGAGCTCTTGAGGGATAGGGAGAGCTAAAAGATGGGTCGCTTTGTCTTGTATGTGTGTGTGTGTAAATTATCTCAGGCTCCAGAGCTGCTGGAACAGCAGAAGTATACGGTGACAGTGGATTACTGGAGCTTTGGCACACTAGCCTTTGAGTGCATTACAGGCTTCCGTCCATTCCTACCCAACTGGCAACCAGTGCAATGGTGAGTGAGCTGGGGCCAGGTGGCAAGAAGAGTGTGTGCAATGCAGTGGTCCTGTTTACAGAAGTAGAAGTCTGGCCCTTGATTCCTAGGGTAATATCCCTATGGTCCTTGCCCTTATGGAGACTGACTCCCTTCCTAGGAGCTATACCTGAGCAATTTCAGGCATACTTGATGCTTGTCCTTTGGGATAAGGACTGACTCCTGCAGGGCAGTTAGCAGAAACCAAAGTGGCATCTATATCATCTCCATCAAGAGTAGCTTTAAGAGTCTACTAACATTCAGGCTGGGAAAGGCAGGTGATTATTTCATCGTTGTATTTGCTTGAATTCACTAGGCATACAAAAGTGCGGCAGAAGAGTGAACTGGATATCGTTGTTTCAGAAGACTTATCTGGAGAAGTCAGATTTTCTAGTAGTTTACCCTGCCCAAACAATCTAAACAGGTGAGGACGAGGAATCTTATGCCACACTGGTATAAACTGTTTCCTCTGCAGAAAGGCCAGATTTATATTATATGCCTCACTAAGTTAATCTGTGAATAAACTGAGTGCATGACAAAACAGCACTTGTGTCCCTTGTCAGACTTGTATACTTATGAGTGTCTGACAGAGTGGAAGTTTTCTCAGTCATCCAGCAGAGACCAGGCCATATGGTAACTGGAAATGCACTTTTACCTCTTCTGTTTCCCTTCTTGTTTTGGTCCTTCAGTGTTTTGGCTGGGAGGCTGGAGAAATGGCTGCAACTGATGTTAATGTGGCACCCACGGCAGAGAGGTACAGATCCAACGTATGGACCCTATGGATGTTTCAAAGCTTTGGATGACATTTTGAACTTGAAAGTAAGCAATGGGGTCTGTTTTACCTTAAAAGTTTTTTGGAGGGTGGTTGTCCATGAGAGAAGAGGCTTGAATCATAGACCTAGGAGGAGGAGCAGCAGCAGCACAGAATAGCATTTAGCTCTCTCCTGACACTGACAGGTGCATTCCTCTTGTTATTTGAGGACAAATACTCCCTGAACTTGCTGGGAGTGACAAATAGCTTGTGTGTGTGCTTGCTTCCATATTCTAGTAGAGGATTTTGTGGCTGAAGCTGTTTGATTGCCATGTAGCCTTTCTTCCAGTTGGTGGAGGACAAGGACTTTGACATAATGTTATGAAGTAGCTGCAAAGCAACTTTTTGAGCCTGGCAGGTGCTTTAAACAGGGAGTCAGTGGCCAGCATCTCAGTCCTGGGATCTCTGCTCAAACACTACCAATGTTATCTTCAGTCCTTCACATATCCCACTACTCTTCTCACAGTTGCTTCATGTTTTGAACATGGTTACGGGGACTGTGCACACCTACCCTGTGACAGAGGAGGATACGCTGCAGACTCTGAAGGGCAGGATCCAGTCAGATACGGGAATACCAGAACAGGACCAGGAGCTACTGCAGGAATCTGGACTTGAATTGTTTTCTCAGAAGTTGGCCACTAAACATACAGCAGATAGCAAGGTGAGTCTGGATACTCGCTCTTCTTTGCTGTTGAGGGAATCGAGGCGGGGCAGTGCTCACTTTGGGAGCACAGCACTCCCTGATGTTCTGGCAGGCTTTTGTCACACATAGGCCTAACAGCCCTTTCAGAATAGGCACCCTGTTGCCTTTGGTGTTCTGTCTTTGGCTCAGGAGGAACATTCTGTTTATGGTGTTACTGAGGCTTGCTTGTTCTGAGAGAACTGAGTTGGATCTTTTGTCTTCTGCAGGTGAATGACACTGCAGCTGCAGACACAGACCTCCTCTTCCTCTTTGATAACCAGAAAGTTGCCTATGAGGCTCAAATTGCCTTGCGTCCCCATCCGGAAAGTGTTGACTGCATCCGTAAGGACTTTCTCTAGCGTGAATGTGAGAGGTTGCCTATGTTGAGAGTGCTGACTGTGTTTTGTGGCTTGAATAGGGCAAAGAGTAGAGAGCTTCTGCATGTTGGGACCGAAGAAGCAATAAAGTGGGCTGGCATAGCATTCATTCAATTTGTCAACAGAACTAAGGAGAGGAAGTGTTTGATTGTGATGTACTGGGGAAGCTGCATAGGGGTTAGCCAACTGTAGGCTTTGCAAGAGGTAATGTGCCCCTCAAGAGAGTCATGTTTTGGTCTGTTTTGTCACGCAGTAGCACTAATTCTAGGCTTCTTGCTGATACATACATTTCTTTCCCCCTCCTCTCTGTTTCCAGTTCAGGATCCAAAGAAGAATCTGCACTTTTTTCAGCTGCGGAAAGTGTGGGGTCAGATCTGGCACACAATCCGGAT
This sequence comes from Clamator glandarius, assembly GCA_033459285.1. Classification (NCBI taxonomy): domain Eukaryota; kingdom Metazoa; phylum Chordata; class Aves; order Cuculiformes; family Cuculidae; genus Clamator; species Clamator glandarius. The sequence continues at coordinate 39,305 of JAUNZM010000513.1, read as the reverse complement.
GCTGAAAGAGGACTGTAACCGACTTCAGCAGGGGCAGCGAGCAGCCATGTACGGTGGCAGTTTCTCTACAATACTTACCTCCTTGCCTTTGCTTCCTGATGTAAGGGGAAAGACAGGAATGGGACCCTGTTGGAATGGGGAAGCCCATGAGCAGAGCTGTTAACAGTTAATGAAAAGCTGAGAGTTCTGTCCTCTGACACAACAGCTCTTGTTCTCACTGCTACACTCCTATTACTTTTGATGTAAGTGGAAGCCTGCATTTTTAGTGTGGGAGGATAATAGGAGCTTCTTCTTGCCCATGCAGGATGAATCTGTTGCGTTACAATAGTACCCTCTCGAAGATGAAGAATTCTATGGCCTCCCTTTCCCAGCAACTGAAAGCAAAGCTGGACTTCTTTAAAACGAGCATCCAAATTGATCTGGAGAAGTATAAAGAGCAGATTGAATTTGGAATTAGTGAGTACAGCATCTGTCAAACAGAGGTCTTTCTACACCTCTTATTCCGACAAAATAGATGCCTTTTCCTCTACGAACCTGAGGAAAGCAATCACTCTTCTTTCATTCCTGTAGCTTCTGAGAAGCTGCTATTTGCTTGGAAAGAGATGGAGCAAGCTGTGGAACTTTGTGGGCGAGTATGTTTCTAACTGCTTATCCTAAAGAAAGAGGCTTGGCTTTTGTTCATTGTTTGTCAGTTTGGTTTTTTTTGGTTTTTTTTTTTTTTTTTTTGTCCTCCCTGAGATAGAAAGTTCTTGTGCGTGGGCTGATTCCAGATGTCACTTTGCCTTGGTTTGGTTGGCACCATATTTGTCCATTGCCAGTTCTTCATTAAGTTCACTGTGTTTGTAAGATTTGGTGGGGGAAGGAGGGAACGTGAGAGGAGATTTTGCAGTTGTCACATTCAGATGTCCTAACCCAGTCCTGGAGCCAGGATAGCTGAAAGGGGATATGAAACATAGGTTAAGCGGAATGGGAACATGAATAACTAGATGATTGATCACAAGAACTTTAAGTTTAACTTAAAGTATCAGTTTTGAATTTTGAAAAGGCAACACTTTCCCATTCTTGCTGCACACTCCACACCTGCTCTCAGTAAGGCATTCACTCTTTCAACACAAGACAGCGTAGGCCCTGTAGCTCAGGCCAAGGACTGTCATTCCCAGATGAGGAGTGGAAGGCGACTAGTTGACATCTTTTTCCAGTGCTCGGTCCTCCTCTGTTGATAGGAGGCAGAGGGCAGAATGACTGTCTAACAAGCAGCAGCTTCTGCATGTGAACAAGCTCAAGTGAAAAACAGAATCTGGGATGCCAGGAGTAGATGTGGTTGTGTGCTACGGGAAAAGACAGAATGAGAGACCTAGAATAGCCAGGGGAAAGGAAGCATGATGGCCCAGGAACTAGCAGTACATTTACTACAAAGTCTGACCCTTCAATGACTCTTTATCGTGGCCAGAATTTTTTTTATCAAAAATGTTGGAAGTTATATTTTATCCCAGAGTACCAAGCTGATTTCTTTGAAATGAAATTACTCGTGGTCTCATCTGTCTTTGTCGATGACTGCTGTTTGTGTTTTGCTGATGTAAGTGTTCAGAAATGTGAATAAGAAAGGAAGAGCCAGTGTGAATGCTAGTGTCTCTTGGTGTGAGACTGCCCTCTGGCTTATGTTCTGTCCTGCCTTCAGGAGGATGATGTGGACCAGCTGGTGAGGAAGATGATGGCCCTGCAGACAGACATTGTGGACCTGCAGAGAAGCCCATTAGGTCGCAAGCAAGGAGGAACGCTGGAGGACTTGTGAGTTGAACTACCTTGAACTCTTGACACAGGTGTATTTCTAGCTAAGCTTATTCACTGCAAGATGATGAATTTGGCATCTCTTTAGCCCAAATTATGGGGGACTGGGAGGGCTTTGACACTAAGACAGTTTTTGACTCCTTACCTATCACCGATCTGAAATGGCAGACTGGTGTAGAATAGATTTGAGTTCTTGAACTACTTCTTTGTAATTTAGGTTGTAGAAAAGTCCTTTGTTCTGTGCCTTTGTCTTCTAGAGAAGAACAAGCCAGAGAGCTGTACCGGAGATTGAGAGAAAAACCAAGAGGTAAAAGACGTTTTAGCTCAAGGTCAACTTGCTTTGTGTGGATAGTAATTTTAGAGATGCAATAACGAGCACTGAGAAAACTATCTCTGCATTCTAGGCTTGCTAATAGGCCAGCTGCAGATGGACTTTACAGGGCTTGCCTCTTTTTGGAGAGGAGAGTCAGGGACTCAATTTTAAACTAGGCCAGCCTTGCTTTCTTGGTGCCTTCTGAGCTCTTCTTGAAACTCCTCTGGAGCTCTTCTTGGAGCAAGCTGTTGCTGCAAGCATATGCTGCTGGTTCTCTGTAGGAAGGATGAAAGACATAGCTGTTCCTTCGAGCCACTCTACAACCCCAAGGCATTAGAGCCACTCTACCAGCTCTGCTTTCTAGTTCTTATAATTTTGAAGAAGGTGGCCAAGATCTGGTGCAGTTTGTCCCACTGCATGCCCTGAACTTGGGATGTTTCAGGATTGAAGCAGCAGTGGAAACAAGCCGCTAAGAATCTTCTCACTGCAGCCCACAAGCTTGCCTTTCTGTGTAATACTCTGACTCTCTTTCCAGATCAGAGGACAAGTGGCGACAGCCAAGAAATAGTACGGCTGCTCCTACAGGCAATCCAGGCCTTTGAGAAAAAAGTCCGAGTCATTTATGCTCAGCTGAGGTGAGCTTTGTAGAGTCAGCTCTTATTGAGGGTTGAGAGGAAGCATTTTCTCTTTCAGCCAGAGGTTTTGTTGTAGAAGTTTAATAAACAGTGCATACAGCTAATGAGATCTGACTATTACTGTCAAAAAACATTGGCAGTAGGGGAGCATTTCTGATGTGTAATCTGATTATTTTTTTTAACAGTAAAACTGTAGTTTGCAAGCAGAAGGCACTGGAATTGTTCCCCAGAGTGGAGAAAGTGATGAATCTGATGAATGAAGATGAGGAAACAGTTGTTAGGCTTCAGGAGAAACGACAGAAAGAACTATGGAACTTGCTGAAAATTGCTTGTGTAAGTAAACTAAAACCTTCAGTTTAGTCTGTAGCAGAAGTTACTGAAATAATTAATAGTAAATTTACTATCTGCTATGGTTCTTTTCTGTTATTTTCAGTTAGTATTGAAGCCAAATTCCAGGTACTGGTGGAAATTAATGGAAATAATCTTGCATGTTTTCTTCAGAGCAAGGTACGCGGTCCTGTCACAGGCAGCCCGGAGAGCATGAACACATCACGCTTTGGTAGCCCTGGTCAGCTGCTGCTCCAGGTCCCTTCTGGAACCTACAATTCATCAGAATCTGTCAGGAAAAGGTGAGGCAAAGCTATGAAAAACGTATAGCTTTGTCCACTCCAATAATAGAGGGCTTGTTTTATCTAGAATGGGTAGGTTCGCTTGAAGTACACTGCCAACAGGAATGGCTGGAGCATGGTCACACAAAGTCACAGTAGCTGAGCTGTAGCATAAAGGAGAGAGCGCTTTAATGAAGCACGTGTAGTTCTGGCTTGCATAACCAAACGAGGTCACTGGTTGGACTGACAGACCTTGGTTTATTTATATGTTAATCTTTCAGATTAAAGGCAGTTCTGCAGCTTTTTCTTGATCACCAGTGACTCCACATAATAAGAACCCAACTTCTACTTGGAACATGCTTCCTTTCTTGTCCCAGTAAATCTGGGGATGCCTCTGACTTTCCCAGTTGCAATCGGAATGACCTGACTGGTAAAGGTTAATGTTCTCCAGTGCTCTGTAGCACCACCTGCCACAAATATCTCCTAAAGGCAGAGGGCAGCACCTCTTTAAACAGAACTGCCATTTAAAATAATGGTGCAATAATTGTCCCTTTCAGTGAGGAGCTGCTGCTGGAATCACAGAAACTCTGTAGCCAACTAGAAAATGTGATGCGTGACACAATGAAGGATCAGGAGCAGAGCTTCATGGTAACATATCTGATATTCTTCTGTAAATAGAGGGGGGAAGCTCTTGGCTTCAAACTTCTGCTCGTGTAACTTTGCTAACCACAGCAAACAGAAATTGGAACATTCCTTTTGGACAAAGAGAGAGTAGGAGTTGTGGGAAGCACCCACGCCCCTGCCCGAACTGCTCCCTGCTTGCTGAGGGCAGGAGCCACATGCTGGGGACTGAAACTGCGCCAGGCAGTAATGGGTGGGGGAAGGTGCTGGTCTGTTGGACAGAAATACTGCAAAATTGCACACGGAATTTGGGATGGTCTTGTGGCGATACACTGGTGGGCACGGATGCTTATTTAACAAGGCAGAATGTTGAAAAGAAAGTAAAATATTAAAGTAGCTTTAAGAGATTATTTTACAGCAGTCTCATGTTTTTCACAAAACCTTATTGACCAACTTGTTCACAGTAAAATCTTTAACTCTTTTGTTTCCTCTTTATTCTGGAGGAATAAAGTGTAACTCGACTGTAAGAAAGTGCTGACCTACAGTTCTGTTTATTCCTTAGGCTCTAGATTGGAGCTGGCTGCAGCTTCACACGGAAGAACTAAACAGTCCAGAGCAAACCCAGATGTAGAATCCCTTTGGTTGCCTCTGAAGATTGCTGGTTCAGGAAGTCAACTGTGAAAATCTGCTGCCTCTGAGAGGGAAAGTTCGAGTGCCGCCGTCTGCTGTCACCTATCGCTTGTGATACACATGGCCCAGCTTTTACCCTCCACCTCTTGGATGCTTTTTTTGACAAAGAAACCATAGGAACTGCCTGTTCTAACTGCTTGGGAAAAATTCTTAATTGTGCCTCTTAAGACAACAGCTATTCTTACTCTGTCTGGGTGTCTCTCCCCTTAGGCATTACGTGTTGTTTTGCTGCCTTTTAGGCTTTCTAATGACCAATGGACACCACCTGCAATCAGCCTGCACAGTCACTGGTAGATGTCACCTTCCTAATATACTTGAACTGTGAACTTCATTTCTTACATTTGCTGATTTGCACTTTTTTCCTTAGGTGTAACAGTTGTACTTACCTAATACTTGTTTCCTATATGGGAACGAAATTATCTAAACCATGTAAACTTTTGGTTTGCTCTTTTTGATACCCTCAATAACATTATAATGAAAAAGCTGCTTTTCACTGTGCAGGTCTCAAATGTGAGAGGTGCCAGGATGTTATCCTAGAGACTGCAGAAAAGGAAACCCTCGGTGTACATGTGTAGTTTAACAAAGCATTTTCAGGTTATCTATTTAAACCACTCTTCCAGTGTCACCAAAGCAAAAGCACAGGTGGGTAGAGCAGAGCCTTTCTGAACCGTAGTGAGAGACCAGACCCATCAACATTGTTCTAACTCTGACTAATTTATTTCATTCTGATGTAACCCCAGATTTCAACTACAGCAGAGATGCCACCTTTGATAAAAGGTGAAGTACAGGACATGCAGGATCCAGTACAATACAAGGGAGAGGAGGGATTTTCTTCTCTTTTTAGGAACAGATTTAAAATAGAGGAAACTAAAGTGAAATGTGGCACAAACATCACAACTTCAATGCATGCCTTCAAGTATCTTCTGTTGATGTTCTGGCACTCTCTGGACTTGAGTGTTGGGTTTAAATGATTCTTTGGAAGAGTAGAAAGTTCACACTTCTTTAAATTTCAGAGTATTAGTAAGGCCAAAACACACTTGGTACGCTTTTCTTCACCTGTCATACTGAAAACTGCATTAAGCTTCCAGCTCAAATCCCAGCCCAACTTTGTGACCTCCAGCACTGAAGTTCTTGCCATCAATCAAGCCTGAGAGGGTCAGCTTTACACCTAGGAAAGCAAGCAATGAGCCTCGTCATACATGTGCCCCCTCTACAGTACCCTCCCTCACAACTTGAGCCCCTTACTGATGTGTCTTAGTTGCTACAGGAATGTTTGGAGCTATATGGGCTCATAAAAGATGGGCAAGATTTCTTGCCAGTGTTACCTCTCTAGTGACAGTAAAATAACCCACAGTGTACAACTAACACTGTTTGCTGCTGCTGGTTGGGCTTACGTACCAGGTCGCAGGGCATGAGTGTAACCAATTCCAATCAGGCTGGCATTATTCACTTTAGCCTACAGGAAAAAGAGAAACCACAGTATTTATACGCTGCTTACAAATGCTCAGATGGAATTGTCCCAGTGCTCCAAGAGGGTGGTTGGTTGTGTATTAAATCTCTGCTACAGGATAGTCTATAGGTAGCTAAGAGATGTATTTAAAACTTTCCCTTTTCTCCTCAAGTTTCCAGCTTAAGCTGTAACAGGCTCATGTAACAGTTCCAATTGTTCCCTCAAACTGTGACCCAGTGTGACTACATAAAACCACCGTGCCTGCCACTGCGCAGGCCAGTTACTACAGTCCTCAGTAGCCAGTGAGGTTGGGCTTATTCACAGAGCCTTGTTGAAAAATGGGAACCTAGATACAGTTACTTTTATCCATTGTCACTTCCCTGGGGACACTTTTGTCTCCTGAATTTCTCTCACTAGTTGAACTTGAACACTCGTCAGCCTACAGTCCGTTTCACTGTGAACAAAACAGTGCTTCAGATTTGTTTTCATGGGGTCACAAATAAGGTCTGCGAGGTCCCCATTAAGTATGAACCACAACAGAAGGCACGGGGTGCAACCTCAGGAACTATTTAAAGCAACTACCTTCATACCACAGATTTTCGGTATTTAAGGGAGCTTGAAATACTTGTTCCTGTAACAGAATTCTTACCACAATGGAAGTCTTCTCATCCATTTGGTACTTGGTAGCAATACCAAAACGCGTATTGTTGCTGCCAGCTGTCCATGCAAGATTAACTGATGTCTCAACCTTATCATTAACCTTCTGATAAATGGACCCACCAAATTCAGTGCCATCATTCCTGTTTGTAATAGATGCAAGTATCCCACATTTAGTAAATGCAACACTAACTCTTTAAATAAACCCTTCCCCACAATCATTTGATCATTACCGCTTAAAATTAACCAAAAGCTCTGATACTTCCCTGGACCCAAGCTCATCTACCTCCTGTCTGGACCTGGCTGATTCCTGCTCAGTTTTTGGGGGTTTTTTTGGTTTGTTTTTTTTTTCTATCCAAAACATAGGTTTTATTTGTAGAATGGAACAACATTGTTTTTTCCAACAGCTGAGATCTATGGTTTGAAGTTCTGACCAAAAAAAAAAAAAAAATAAACCCAGATAACTTGTTTGCTTAAGTTAAGAAAATCTGGTTAAAGGGACAAATCCAGGAGATTTCAGTCAGTTATGGGACCAATGAGACTGAAAGCACTATTACTGCATTGCACATGTTTAAATACACCATCCTCAAAGACTCTTAGAGCATCTGAATGCCAAGAACAGAGCTGCACTGCGCTGGCAGCTAGAAACAGTCAATAAGCACAATGTAACACACACCCCTCTCTTCTGCCTCAGGTACTTCTGAGCCATAAGTTAAAGTTCACAGATTTTAATCTCAAATTAATTTGGAAGGTGAAAACACCAAATATACAATATTTTGAAAAATATCTGCATCCCCTGCCAGCCACCGACCTTTCGTCTCTGCTAATGCTCACTGTTCATCTAGTTTGGCTCTTATAATATTTTTCTAGGCTCAGATAATACTTACACATTAGTGTGAAGCTGAAAGTCTCCTGCCTTATATCCCAAGGCAAAGTTATTTTGTGAAAGCTTAGACTTGGCTGTATCAAAAGCCATCTGGTAGCCACCAAGCCAACCTCCATAGCCCAGCACTGCCCAGCCATAGATGGTCGGTCCAGAGAGGTCGATGTCTATGTTGCAGCCTAGATTTACATATTTTCTTTTATAGGAGGTCTTCAACTTTCCACTCTTCTTCCTGCAGAAACACGACATTTTATCCCTGGTGGTATATAAGTATGTGTTATATGTAGTTTTATATATGTACATATATCCCTTAAAGCCAGTTAATTAAATGACTGCAGTGCTTAACAGCAACAGGTGCTGAAGAGGGCATAGTATAAGAGTAATATTGGTATTATGTATATTTACATGGTGCCACTTTTGCTTCCATCTCTAACTCCTTAAAATTCTCAATAAGCAAAAGCCAGAAGTACTTAATGCTCTGAGAACCATCAGGTTTCAAATTCTGTCCTCCACAAGTGAGTGCAATGCATTATGGCATCATCAGTTCCTTTCAGGAGCACACACAACATCCCACACTGATAGCTGGCCTTTCTGTCCTTCCATGACTTTTTGTCTGCTCAGTTCTCTCCACCATTCCTTCATGTGCAGTGCTTGCTTTCCTTCCCTCTTCACTGCTGGATACCAGTCTCCTCTATTAAAAACTTATTTCCTATCCTCCAGACATCATCCATTTAGGCAGCCTTTTGCTTTCCCTCTGGAGAAGTGACTTTCTCTCTCCAGTGCATGTTTGTGCTCATTCTGCTATCAGTTCAAACTCAACATAACTGAGACAAAATTTTATCACCTCCTTAACCTTACCCCCAGTCTGATTTCTCTGCCACTGGAGATGCAGCAGAACACCATGATGCCTGTCACTTGAAGCCAGGCCAGAGGTTGCAGTTTTGACTTAGTTTCTACTTCCTTATATCCAAGTAGTATTTCAAACTCTGATTTTTCTAACAAGGTCTCCCCAACAATAAAGAAATGCCAGTAATTATGTACAAAACAGTCTCCAGCTTTGTGCATCATCCAGACATAATCACTCCTCCTTAGCTCTGCTGCCTATCAAAAATAAATACGTGGTACCTGAGAAAGACAGAAAAGTGCTATTCCACTGCCTATTGCAATACCTAGGTGGTTCTACGTCCTCACTCACCTATGCACAGACATCTGCCCCAAAATATCAGGAGAAAAATAACTTTGCTTTGTGTTCTTAAGGCTCTGAGTTGACAGCAGGAGGCCTGTAAACACCACTGCAAAGATGGTACGAGTTAAGTGGTCCACGTAAGACCTTGCTGTTTAAAGAGAGCGTTATGAAACTGTAATACCTACTGCAAAACCACAAATTTGCCAAAGGCCATAAAGCTGAAGAATCATTTTAGCAGACCTTGTCTTTGTGAGCCCAGTATTATCCATTGCCTTCAAAATATTTCACAGTGCCTGTAGAATATCCTACAACAAATTTTGAGCATTTTACACAATGACCAGAATAAGCATTTCTAACTCAAAGCTATGGGACTCAAAGCTAGCACTCCTTAGATAAAGGTAACAGATGATATTTACCCTGTGTTTGGTATAAATATAGTCTCAAGAGCCACCTTCAGTCCTTCAGCCAACTGCAAAGAAAAAGAGAGATGGCTGCTTAGAACTGCTGAAACACAATTTGTTATATTTCACTACTACAGCTTTACTCCCAGTCTAAAGAGAAGAGAAAAAATGACCATAACAATCTCCCACATTTTACAACAGAATCTGAAGATGCTCTACAATGAGAGATTAAAATCAAGACCTTTTCTCCCCACAGTGAGGCCCTACAATAGCACACGCTTTCTAGATGCATTATTACAGGAAGATTTCAAATCTAGTGTTGTCAAAAAAAATGGAGAAACTGCTTTGTGTAAGCAGTGCCAAGCTGCAAACACTGATCTTTCTCTTCAACCTTACAAAATTTATTCAATCATAAGGCAAATAAATGTAAGTCTTTACATACTGAAGCGTTCAGAACTACTAGACCCCTCTTCTGGTTTCCCTGCATGACTGCAGGAGTGACAGTTCTACATAGCATCTACGTGCATCTTTAAACAAAAACTCCCATTTGGACTGGATAATAGTGATAGTCTTTCAACCAGTCAGCTAATTTTGCATGTCCGTAACTGCAGTAACTCTGCACCGTTCGGATCGCTACGGAGCAGCACCTTGCTGAGTGAATGCCTACACCCCATACCTCAAAACTCATGATACTCTCTCTCAGTCCCTGTGTTCTGCAAATATACCTAACTTCTTTCTTTTTGGTACTCCAGCTAGTTTTGTGCAACTTCCACTCTTCAATGTGTCTGCTCAACTCAATACTTTCTCAAACCAGCTGCCGAAACATTTCCAGGGTATCTACTTCCTCTTACCTGATCCTCCATGGAAACCTCTGTTCCCAACATGTTGTCTGTGTTCCACTTCTGGGTTAATGTAAGTCCATAGTCTTTGACCTTATATTTGGTCTCTAGACCGCCTGAAGCCTTGCCTGTGTCTGTGCTGGAAGAACCAGTTGCAGTGAATTCCTGCCAAGAGCATAATATGAATTTCAGCACTCTGATATTTAATTACATTCAGTTTTCTGACTTGCCAAGTGCCATTTGCTACCCTCAGTCCTTTCACTAGAACCCTCAAAATCCTCCTCTGCTTCCCTATCCCCACAAAGATAATTATTTTTGTACCACAAAACACTACTTCTTTTGGCATCTTGGTTCTGGATATTTCTTTTATCAAGGTGTGCTGACAGATCCCTGGAGCTTAATTCATTTGGAAAAAGCACTATTACACGGAGACCTGTCATCTTTACTTACCTTTTACCTGTATCACTATTTGATTACCCGCTCCTCCCCTCCCAGCTTTACCACGCCTTTTTCCTAACTTATATCCAGTAACCTTCCCCACAGCAAAACCACCACTTTCTGCTCCAAAGTGGAGACTCACCTTTCTACAACTTGCTCTGTTCCATATCCAGATACAAAATGATACTTGCTTGGGATACAAACCTGCTCGTATCCTTGGATTTTTACTCACCATCTCCTCTGATTCCCTTTATCACTTTAACAGTACTGTCCCAGTTGCGCATGAAATAGCATCTATTACAGTGGAAATCCACTCCCCCTTATAAAAAGTAATCCTACATCCAATTCTCATTGCTAGACAAGTAGCAAAAAAAAAAAAAAAAAAAAAAAAAGGAATTCTTTTTGGCATATCTCCAAACACCTCAGGTGTTTCTTCCTTTTCATTCTTTGCCTCCTTCACCTTTCAGCAACAAATAAATCTTCTGGAGAATGGCCATTGATGCTTTTCACACCTACCACTGCATCTTAACATTGTTCTTCCACCCTTCATACCGCTGCCACTTACACTCTTCATATACCATGTTGATGACTTTATACCTTCTCCCCAAACCCGACTTCTCTGTCTCAGCCAGTAACTACACTTTAGAAGCCAAGTCACTCCTTGAAAGCAACCTTAAAATGGCTGGAAGCAGGAGGTACACAGCATGCGCTGCCACCAGTCTGCAACTGCCTAAACTAGAGACATCTTACCAAACCATCTCCTGTAGAAGCGCTGAGGTTTTTGTAGCTGAAAATCAAACTCGTTCTGGCTCCATGTCACACTCTGAATCAGCACTCAAGCTCAGCTTCTCACTGACCTCCTAGTTTACAGTGGTTGGCACCTTCAGGAATGCCACGCTCTTACTAGGTCAAACCACTTGCAATCTATGAAACAATTACAACTAATAGACACCACCACTATTGTTTTCTAAGTCCACAGGAAAAACATCCAAAACATTTCTGTATCAGAACTATCAGAGGTACTGTTAGCATCCAAGTACAAATTAGATCTCGCCCTTGGTCCCTAATCTCATCTCCATCCCCCAAATCCCATTCTGTTGCAGCAGAATGCTCAACAGAAACACAAAACCTGAAGCAAAAGACAACTGATCGATATCCTACATATCTTGTTTTCCCTCCTGCTGTTTTTACAGTGTTCTTATTGTGGATTGTTGGACAAAGATTGCAAGTGGCTTTACATATATGGATCATATGGCAGATTAAGAGCTATGGACACAATCAAACTTCATGCTGTGGATGATAACATCACTAAAACCAATGGAACATTTCATGAGCAGTATGCACCACAGAAAACCTTGCTATACAAAACAATGAAGAACCAACATGCCAAAACAGTCACTGTTCTTACCAGCTGGATTAACATCCAACGTGAAAGTTGCATGGGAAAGGAAAAGCCCATTTTAGAACTTAATACAGTTTTCACGTTCAGAAGACAGCATAATTAGCCATTAGTATATTATTTAACAAGCAAAACTCCTGATCAGGGAAACCAAGTTCACTCCCGTGAAACCATGAGGAAGCCCACTTCTCCATCATTAAAGTAGGGATTATAGTATTTTCTAGTTAATTGAAGTGCTGAGGCTTAGTTAATGTCTATAAAATGCTCCCAAATTCTACATAAAGGGTACTGCAGGTGGACTACAGAATTTTAATTGTCTTGCATTGTAAGACGAGTGAAAATGAAGTTAAAATGTGGCTGTTATTTGCCCTTTGGCATTTTGGATAGTCTGGACTCAAAATTCTATAAAAATCAACAGCAGAGAAACTCAATTGCATTCATAAACAGAAATAGGAGCTATTTGGGGTGAAGAAACCCTTGTGCTTGGGATGTGGCAATTGGAACAGGGAGGAAAGCCACATGTCTACCACAAAATGTGTGAAAATTCTTGCATGCCTTGGGAAAACAAGCACCGCTAGGTCAGTTCCACACATCACTATAGACAAACCTCAGTCAGATGCAGGTTTTTAGATGAGAACTAGAAGAGAGAAGCAAAATCTTCTAGCAAGTTACTGCAATCAACCATCTGTTCTTCCATTGCAATGGTCATGTTGAAGCCCAAATACTTACCACCCCACTTGAAGACTTAGTCTTCAGCTCTAACTTGACCATTCCAAATCCTGAAAATTGAAGAGTATACAGCATCTGTTTCAGCGCAATATACAGGCACGGCTGTAATACATAATGTATATAAGTGCAGCTGCTAGGGTATGCTGACCTGAAACAGCCAGTTTTTGATCATATCAAGGAATGACTGTGGACATTTTGACAATTCAAAGTGGGTAGTGGGTGGTCTCATAATTTATAGTCGTAACAGTTACCCATGGTCAAGTCTCTCCACCTGCTGAGCTACTGGCAGTCTGGGGCCAATCAATATTGTTACCATTTCTTCAGTTTGCTCTTATACTTTATTTAGGGGATCCCTGGGGCACTAATGTACTTCTTGTCATTTTCAGGACACCTAGAAAAAATATGACAGGTTATCAAAACAGTCATGCTACTTACCATATCCCTTGTTGAATACATCCCTGGCAGACTTTCCCAAGTCACTGTATGATGGTGGAACAGCCATTAGATCTGAAATGTATTGGAGGCTGTAAGAATCTCAGGTTTAACAGCATAAAATCTAAGTTATATCCAAAGCATTTAGAAATACCTATGACTAGTAATCTCCGCATACTTCACTGATAAGGAACTGCAAGACCTTTGGAGAACATTCAGGAAAATTATCCTTGTGTCACTGTTTCTTTGTCAGAGACAAACAAACTTCAGTTCAAAGATGTTATGAAAGCCAATCCATTATTTAGAATCACTAAACCCTAGGAACAGTATGACATTCAATTACACATGCAGGCCTCACATTCTTACACTGCAAAGAAGAGCTCTTGGGAGCCTTATTGCTGTTCTGATAATGAGTAAACATTGTTTGTCATGACTCCTTCTGAAGGGGACCCCAAGTACCAAAGTCACATCAGCACTGAACAATCACAAAAGAAAAGACATCCGAGTTCCATGTGCACTTGTGACTGCTTAGAAAGTTTTCCAGACATTTGTAAAGTATAAAAAGAGAACTCTGTATGCTGTTCAGTAGCCGCCCGTGACTATTTCTGCATTGTGTATACATACCAGTAAAACCATTAGGGTGGCGCAAAAATAATTGCCATTTTGATACTTAACTTGGATTAAACTTTTATTTAGCTGTGTTCATGCAGCTACACCATTTTAAAGCACAAAATCTGCTGTACTTATTTATGTGATTGGTTTTAGTTTCACTGTGTATTCTTTTTTACATTATGCTGTCAAACTAAAGATAGAAAAAACTTCAAGCAATTTTGTTAGAGAAGTTCAAAAGGGGATACAAAGCAACACAAGCTGTCAGCCATATCACCCAAGCATTTGGCCAGGGGACCAACAAATGTACCGTGGTTCCAAACATTTCCTAATGGAAATAAAAGAGCCTTGGAGCTGAGGAGGGTCACATGTGTCCTGCTGCGATAGACAACACCCGACTGCGGGCCAGAATGGAAGGACACTCACACAAAACAGCTTAAGAGGCTGCAGAAGGACTCAGAGTTGATGGTTCAACAGTTGTTCAACACTTGCACCAAACTGGAAAACCAAAAAGGCTGAACAAATGGGTGCCACGAGCTGAGCAAAAATCAAGACAATCACCGTTAAGAAGTCTGCATCAGAAAATCCACATTAAATGAAGTAGCAAAACTCTTCTTAAATTAGCCTTCTCCCTCTAGAAGTTTGCATAAATGCAAAGGCACATCTACTCCACAAAAGAAAAGCTATCAAACACAATACATTGGTTTGATTTTAAAGATAACTCTTGGCCACTTAATCCTTCCTACAGCTGATGCATTTGCTGATACTCTTCTCTTGGTGACACCTGACACCAGAAATCCCCATTCCTTGTTTGTTATCTATGTAAGCAAAACACTTAAAATCCCTGAAGCCATGACTTCTCTCCCACCATTTTAGTTGCTTAGTTGTGTACTCAGTCTCTCAGTCACAAATGCCACACTATTTGTATCAAGCAATTAAGTCCTGTTTTCAGACAGCTAGCCCCTTCCTAAAGTGAAGCACTCTGGCAATTTACATCCCATAGCAGACAAATGCTCTGCATTATGCATCTGTTATACACAGACTCACTCCCTTCCAACTTCAGATATTCTACCCCAGAGGTTAGAGCACCCAGAACAGCTGGACATGACGGTCCTTATTAGCCAATTAGGAGTAAAGCAGGTACTTCTCAAAATTGCTGTGTAATCAGGCCTTTTTACCTGTCAAACATGGAGGGAAGAAAAATACAATGATTCATTAAACTGATGAAAGAGAACTGGAATGCACACTTTTATGACCTCAGAGTTTAAATTACTACAATAGTTTTAGCAGCAAAGCTATGGAACAGAACGTATCCTTTTTTATTTTTAATGTTTTTTTACAAATATCTGTCAATTCAGAAGTTTCAACTCATACTTTAAATTCGGGGTTTGGCTTTGTGTTTGTATTTTTTTGGTTGGTAGGCTGGGTTTGTGATTTTGGGGTTTTTTTGTTAGTTTTTTTTTTAATAGGTCTGTCAAAATAGTTCAAGCTGTTGATTTCAAAAGCTTAGTAACTCAAGTTTTTGGAGCAAGGCTGATGCTTGGATATTTTAGCATGATATTCTAATGTGCAGTAGCTGCCTAACGTCCTTTAAAATGTTCTTTAATCACAGCTAGCTTTCAGGGAACGGTACAGCTGTTAAAAACTTGACTGGAACTTTCCATAAATATGGATCTGTAGCTGGCGACCAACCACATAAGCCATTTTCAATCTTAAGTTTGACAACCATCAGCGGTGATTGGTGATGAGCCACAACATGTTTCGGGAGCTAAGAACTGACCTATTCAGTGCCTAGAAGACATCAGTCTACACTATTTTTAAACTCCACAGTGATGGTCCCTTGAACAAAACTGAGAACTTAGGCAACAACCCCCCACGCCAGTTTCTGAAGAGCTGCCACACCTCGACTGCTTCCATGCTTCCCCACAGAATCATAAGGTTGAAAAGACCTCCTGGATCATCGAGTCCAACCATTCCTATCAACCTCTAAACCATGTCCCTGAGCACCTCGTCTACCCACCATTTAAACCACCTCCCTAGGCAGCCTCTGCCAGTGCCTAATGACCCTTTCTGTGAAAAAGTCTGACCCTCCCCTGGCACAGCCTGAGGACACTGCCCCTTGTTCTATACTCCGGAGAACCCAGCTCCCTCCTCTCCATAACCTCTTTTCAGGTAGTTGTCAAGAGGAACAAGGTCTCCCCTCAGCTTCCCCTTCTCAAGGCTAAACACCCCCAGCTCCCTCAGCCGCTCCTCCGCTTGTTCTTCAGCCCCCTCACCAGCTTCGTTGCTCTTCTCTGGACACGCTCCAGAGCCTCAACACCCTTTTTGTGGTGAGGGGCCCAGAACTGAACACAGGATTCGAGGAGCGGCCTCACCAGGGGGAGAATAACCTCGCTCTCAAGTCTTCCCTCGACCCTGCATGGAGGGACGCGGCCCTGGGAAGAGGAATGACGGCGCAGCCGGCGGGGCCACCGCCCTGCCTGGGTTACGTTTTATTCTCGCGGCCGCGGAGGCGCCGCCAAGGCCGCCAGGCCTCCCCCACCCCAGCTCGGTAACGGCCGCGCCCTGCGGCTAACGGAGCGCATCCTCCGCGCTGGGCCCGGCAGCTCTGCGGGAGCACCCCGGGGACCCTCAGGGAGGCCCCTCCGTAGGGAAGGAGGGCTGGTCCGGCCCGGTGCCGATGGGGGGGGGGGTGTCCCCGAGAGGCCCCCGCCCGCTCCGCTGTACCTGCCTTCGCCCGCCGCCTCGGCGCCCGCAGCGCGCATGCGTCTCCCCCAACCTCCCGCCTCAGCTCCCCGGGGCAGCGCGCGGGAGGCGGAGAGTCTGAGGGGAAAGGGAGCTCGAAGCCCACACAGTCCCCCCACCGCTGGATCAGGGGCTACAAGCCCCAGCCCAACTGGCCTAGGACGCCTCCAGGGATGGGGCAGCCACAGCTTCCCTGGGCAGGCCGTTCCAGCGCCTCCTCGCCCTCAGCGTGAATAAATTCCTCCTTATTTCCAGTCTAAATCTGCCCCTCGACAGTTTATACCCGTTGCCCCTCATCCTATCGCTACAAGCCTTTGTAAACAGCCCCACCCCAGCTTTCTGTAGCCCCTTTCAGCACTGGAAAGTCGCTCTACGGTCTTCTCCGAGCCCTCTCCAGCCTGAAAAAGCCCCACTCTCTCAGCCTGTCCCGGTACGGGAGGTGCTCCAGCCCTCAGATCATCCTTGTAGCCTCCTCCCTCTGGACCTGTTCCAAGAGCCCCATCTCCTTCTGTTGAGGATTCCAGAACTGGGCACAACACTCCAGCTGAGGTCTCACCAGATAGGAGCAGAGGTGCAGAATCCCCTCCCTTGCCCTGCTGGCCATGCTGCTTCTTCGGATGCAGCCCAGGACATGGTTGGTTTCTGGCCTGCCAGCGCACATTGCCAGCTCATGTCAAGCTTTTCATCGACCAGCACCCCAAGTATTTCTCTGCAGGGAAGCTCTCAGTGACATCATCCCCCAGCCTGGATTGCCCCGACCCAGATTGCTAGTAAACAGAGTCAGCTTGTGTTACTGCTTTCTGATGCTTTTAAAATTACAGCTAAAAAGAAGAAACAGGATTACACATCCATGATGGAATTCTCATTTCATTTATTCCTACTGGTTATTGAAGAAAACACCAAATACATCAGCTATATATACATTTTCTATGAAGCATCAGAAAACTTCACATAGCACCAAGTCAACTTCTAGTCACCCAACATACCACTGCATGGATTAGGGCTGGGAACAGTCCCAGAAAATAAACTCCCACAGCAAAATCAGAAGAAAATAAAGAGATAAGAGTATCAGTCTATAACCTTCATTACTCAGACTGATCACCGCCAATTATGTAAGAACAAGTAAAAATGTAGACTTATGTCAGATAAAAAATAAGAAACAGTATTACATTCAGGTAATCAGTACAGATGCAAACTCCTCTCTGCTCCTATAAAGGCAGACAGAGGACCTAGTCATTAACAAATCCAGAAATGCGTTACATAATTAGCAATAGTCAATCTGACCATGTATAAAATAACCTTGTCATTTAAAGCTTGCAAACCTCTAATACATTTGCCTTATACTCCTGCAAGGTATTCCAATACAGCAGTAGCAATACATTCCATGCTGATGCTCTATAATATGTTAAGGTTACTAATTAACTACTCAAAGCTAGTTAGGCTTTAAGTTAACCAACAGAATCCCCGTCCCAAATACAACTAGTAATGCATCTTGACGGGATTTCCTCCCAAGTCCAAACCAGTCATTAGCTTTCATAATAATTTAAAAGGAGTGATAAAACTAGAGGTGATGGGTTTGCATGTAAAAAAGGGTTAGACTGTCTCTCTCTGAGTGGTACAAATGCATTAATTAACCCGGCCAGTCTTCTAGGTAATGGCAGGTTTAACAAAATACAGAAGGCTGGTAGTAGCACAACGTATCTAGGAACAAAGAACATGGGTCACACACAACAGGAAAAGAGTCACATTAGGATGTGGCCATACTGAAAGGTTTTGGCAGGACAGATGCAGAAGAGTTTAGCTCAAGCTTCAGCAGTGCCCCAAGACACCTAACAGAGATAAGGAGACAGAGACGGCAATTGAAAATTATATTCCTCAGTAGGACTTTAAGACACAGCCAGATTTCTCATTCCGATGTCTACACATACATAAGATACAAAGAACTAGAAACAGGTCAGAAGAAAGATCAAGCAGATCAGTACACAATTCTGAGCAGACATTCCTCTCCTACACAGGCAAAGACGAGTTAAGCAAGAGAAAAGATGCGGCCTATCTTCAGAAGCTGGACTGTTGTTCTTAGATTGTCTGTTAAAAGGCTATATTAGACAACGTTGCATATAATTTAAATTGGGTTGGTTGAGGTTTTTCTTGAAAAAAAAAAACCAACCAGAAAACAAAAAAACCAACCAAACACAACACACACCTGCTAAAACACAGAGACTTTTGCTTATTCTTCATCACTCCAAGTTTTGGATCAGGGCTTGATGTCAAAAAAAAAAAAAAAAAAAAGAGAAAAGGCTGGGGAATATGGTCACTAATCCACAACCAGGGGTATGCTGAACATTGATTTGCCGCAAGGAGAGCAGCTAGAGGGAATCAGTGGACAAGACAGAGTGGCTGAAAGGACAGAATGGCAGGTGCTATGTTTCTTATCACAGGTCAAGAGGGAGAAAGCTGCCTTTGCATGTCATTCCCAGACCAAGCCAGTTAGTTCTCAGTGATACTTATTGCTAAACATCCAGAATTTTTCAGCACTGCGACCATGGCTTCAGTTTGTCTTGTCAAATGCTAGTCAGAGCAGCAGAATGATCACACCTGAGCACCTGCCAAAAGACAGTTTAGTATCATTATTTCTGCACTGTGCCACAAATTGAGGTCTCCTTCTCCATAAGCTAACAGCAGCAACTAACGAAACATCAACCTGCAACACATAAGTTTCAAGCCACATCACCATCCCCACAGGTTTTTCTAGTATTGCAGCCCACGCAGCTAAACACAGCAAGTGTTTTAATCATCCTTAGGGGGAAGGGAGAGTGAAAGAGAGATCAAAATGAGATCTTGTAGGATTTAATCTTCACTACACATTCTGTGTTAGTGCCATGAACTTGCTTTAAACATCAGTCATGTACAATCTTTGGATGCAGTAATATCCAAAGAAAGAATATGCATGTGGTGTATTTATAGGAAGCTATGAAAATCTCTCTCTAGGTTGCAAACCTAGATAAGCGGCTATTCACTTCGATCCTTCGGCTCTCGGTATTTCCACTGGATATAGTCAAAGATGTCTTTTTCACATTCTACTGGTAGGGCTTCTCCAGCAACTCCTGAAAGCAAATTACAGATGTTATTTGAAAGGTGAAAGGTCTGTACAACCCTGAAACACCACCAAATGCATTGCAGGATTAAGACAAAACTGCTATAAGTAAAACAGACTTAAAAAATCAAAACACAACATGCTCCACAGAACTTTTCATACAGTGTTTAGGTACTAATTCTTACTGGGGTCAAAGGAAATAAGGTGATGAATTAATTGCACAAAACGCAGGATTTACCATTACATTGAGAAACCAATTTAAGGAGAAGATCACAGAAATCATATAACTAGAAAGAACACTGGCAAAGGCCCAAACTGACCAGTGACACCCAAGGGACGGATTGTATACTCATTGATCGTGAAGCCCATTTCCAGAGCATGAGCTCTCATGTTCTTATTGAATATATCGCTTCCTGTGAAGTACAGTACACCACAGTAATACTGATCTTTGGGGATGAGCCTAGAATAAAAGTGAAAGAAAAGTACATATTTAGAACAAATGCATAACAAAATAGTTACAAGCCGTTGGGAATTCATCCACTCAGCCACTGTTCTAGGTTTACTCCCTAATTAGATGCACACATTCTGCAACTCTGTACCTTTGGTCTTCCTATAAGCCAGATGCAAGAATGAAATGAACTGCATACCAAAGAACAGTTCAGCACACCAACCCCGACCCAGAAGTTACCAGCGTTCAGCCACTGCACAGTTATCGTGCTTACACTTCAGCCAAGAATTACTGTCGAAGCAGTATGGTACAGTAGGTCACAATTCTGGAGCTGGATACAAATTCATAATTTAAAATGGAGCATTCTTGCTAATAACCTGTTGTAGATACTGGCAGTCCGTAGTGCAAAGGAATTAGAAACCTAGTAAACGCCATGTTCTAAACATGGAAATAAGAGATTTGAATGCAGAACTTCTGTAAATGCCTATTATGTAGCAGAAAGCTAAAGCAGCGGTTCTGGGGGCTTTCACGGGCACTTTTTTTTGGTTAATGTACCGGATATCAATTCTCCTATGTGGATAGGCTGTTCCATCTTCTTTATTTGGCAGCTGACAGACACCCTGTAAGGACGTAAGGAAAGCAAGAAATTCAAAATTAAATTAAACAGATTTGAGATCAACCTTCATCTCCTTACTGCTAAACAACCCCCTGAACAATTCTCAGTCATCCTGGAGAGCCAAGTCAAATTCCCTCTAAACCGATTTAAATATTTTACTAGAATGGCTGGATGTCATAGTACCACAAATCACTATTTTACACCACTAATAGGACCATAGCTCAATGTACCGTATAATGGCCTCCTAAGCTATTACCACAGGAAGAATCACGGGACTTCTCATTTCCCATTCCTCTGCTCTAATTATTATCAGGCTCTTCAGTATGCACAAACATCATCAGGTTAAGGAAAATGCAGAGATGAAGCTCAAGCAAACAGAAATTAAAAAAAAGAAAGTTTTTCCTTGAGAAATCTTCTGCCATTTTTAATTGCAAATACTTTGTAATTTTCATGCAGTTCACATCACCTTTTCTTTTTTCCCTAGACTTCGATCACTATAAATGACAATGCAGTAGCCGGCAGAAACATGAACCATAAGGAGTGATGAGAAATGTCTACATACCAAACTGTTTCAACAATTGCAGCTTCATATCGAGCGTCCTCCTATTCTTAACTTTGTTTTGAAAGCTTTACATTGCTTATGCTTTTAAAGTTACACTGTCTGTCTCCTCACCTAGACTTGCTTTTCCCAGATTCTCAGCTGCAATCATATTTCCCTTCTACAACATTCTTCTCTTAGCTTCCACTTTGAGGACAAGGAGGGAAATGCCATCTGCCCCAACACCCCTCACCACCAGAAAAGCCTTACCATGAATTTGGTGTCACCTTTAGAAAGTACGTCTGTAACAAAGTGGACTTTCTCCAGTTGTTCTACAACTTGACGGAGAAGTTTTGGCTAGGAACAGTGACAACACAGAAGAAGAAATTATTTCACAAACAGCAAGAATATCTTATCTATTTTCCAGACACGGCCCACATAAGTACAGGACATCATTATAATTATATTCGTAACTGTACCTGAAACGTGACCTAGATGGGAAAAAGGATAGCAATGAAACTAACAAAATTATGCAAGCAGCTGAAATACAAGTCTGAGACTACACATCTGAATTTAAACAGACTCTTGAGCAATGCACAGTACTGATCCACAGTAGCAGAGAAACGCACCTGTTTGGATGATTCAGAAGTGAAACTCGGGTGAGTTAGGAGAACATCCATGTCACCGCTTGACTCTGCACCTAGGCAAGTAAGAAGAAAAGAAAAATACCTTTGCGTATGATAAAATACACTAACCTTAGTGAGTACCCATTAACCTCTTCCTACAAATATGTTTTTCCAGTAGAAAGTAGTCTCTTGGTATTAAAGATACTTGCAAAAACCCCAATTTTAAAGTAAGAAAAACTTGTTCTTCCATCAAAAAGTTCACACTCCCGCATACCTCAGAAAATACGCTGAAATTTCTTGCTGTACTCTATAGCAAGGAAGCATAAGTGTCATTAAGGCAAAACCAATGCAAACAATCCATATTACAATATACTCCTCTTTTATACGTCACTGGGTACCAACCTCGTCTAAAACTGCCACAGACTGTAGCAATATAGTCTGGGTCCAGCTTCTCTACCTCTCTCAGCACAATATCCTACGTAAAACAGGAAAAGGGTATGTTTAGAGGTGTCAGTCATTCATTGGCCATCAGTGCCTCACATCCTCTATTAAGACGTTCTTACCTGCATTTGCAGCATTTCTTCCCTTGGGATTCTTTTCTCAAAATCTTCAAAATATCTGCATATATAAAATTAAAAGTGCCTGAAAGACACTTAATTGACTTTTAGTCAATTAAGTGTGTATCAGAAGAAAGAACTTACATTACTGTTACATCACAAAAAGCTCACTAAAACTCATAACTGCAAGTTCAACAATGCTTAGAAGATGGTTTCATTGCATATAATTTTCATTGTATATGAAGAGCTGCTATGAATTGCAAGTAATACTACTGTACAATCAATTAGTTTGTATTTATGTAGCTCTAGAAAAAACTCAGTTCACCAGCAAGCAGGAGGAACAGGACCCTCACCCATGGTTCGAGGACTGGCAGCATGCTGGTTGACCGTGAAGACAAAGATGCCAAGTGAAACAATGATGCACCTGACCAGTGGGAACATTCCACACCCCTCCAACACAAAACCCATCGACATCAAGCACTAGCAGCCACACTGCACCCTCGCAGCTACATGTTCCAGTATTTATTACCCAACCACCTTAATTACAAGTCTGCAGACAGGGTTTCTGGATCTCACCTTTATCCCCCTTCGAGAGTTGGCAGTGGAACTAGGGACAAGGCCACCACCATAGAGGCATCCTTTAACTCAGCACTCAGAGGCTCTGAAATAACATCTGAGCACAATGCTAGAAGCAGACTCAAGCGAAACGTGTGTGCTAGCAACATGGGTAGGTCAGATGAGTTTTCTCATACTCTCTAAATGGTGAAAAGTTTTCCTTTGAATGCTCACACATATAAAGGCAAGGATGCATCCTGGGTATGGGGCTCAGACGAGCAGTGGGAAGGCAACAATCATTGTGTAACCCTTTTCACTCACTGGCAAACAGTTTGTCCACATCACATGTTCCTCCACATCTCTGACACTGATGTGGAAAAGCTAGAGCTTGCCCCACGCAGAACCAAGTCAGATACGGGGCTTCATTTGGTTCACTTGCAGCTTCCTGCAAACACAGCTACTGTTCTCCCAGAACATAAAAATAAATAGCCTGAACTACTTTCATCCCTGGTTCCCAAGAAACATCATTGCAACCTTGCTGAAGTGATTCTCCATGAGCTAATTGAAAAAGTAATTTGAAATGAATTTCCTTCTGGATGGAGATTAAGTCTACTGAATTTCAACCCAAATGAAAGAAAAGTCCTGAATAACTGCTGAAAGGCATATAGAGCACAGAGAGAACAGAACTTTACTTGGCCTGTGCAACCTTACATTATGTCCTAGTGCCAAGGAGTCATTAGAAAACCCAAGAAAGCTTACTTCAACCCAATTTGCTGGTGGTGGGTCAGCTTGTGCTCCATTTTTCTTAGATCTAGAACAATTAGGAAAAACAAACAAACAAAAACGTTACTTGAGGACTAAAAATCTTCCAGTAAGTTTCCACCAATGCAAAGACAATGCATGGAAAGACCATGTAACAAGAAAACAGCAACCTCAAACACAAAGAAAGAGATTTTAAACTGACAACTCAAGAGTTGACAGGATGAGTACAAACTCACAGAACACTTACTGAAAAAGAATTTAACAGACCATTCACTTCAAAGCCAAAAATCATTATTTCCCATGTAATGTGCAAGTACTTTACTTTTGATATGTATGTAATGCCTTTGGCCTGTGCACTAACTTTTGAATCTTACATGCCGTGCTCAAAGCCCAGGACCAACCTTCGATCACAGTACCACTGCGGAACAGGCAGCTTGACAGGAAAAAAACATTACTGGAGCATAAACCGAGGACCAAAAGTCACACTTACCTTCTAAAGTCTTAATTCCTTCCTCGACAAACTTCCTAGCAGCAGCAGGACTACAAAGAGACAAAGCAATCTGCCATCAGGAACAGCAAGAATGTTAAAACACTGAAAAGGACATTAGAATTCGCTACAACTGCCTAGGTTCTTCAAGGCCAAGACTGAAATAGCTTCTAATGCTTACCCTCTTTTCAGCACATGCATTTTCAGTTTGTACTTTCAGTCAGCTGAGATGGCTCTCTGAGTCTTGGCCTGCATATTTTTCACCATTGATATAACTAAACACTGCTGTAAAGTTTTAAAAAAATGAGCAAAAGACCAACCCTAAACTCACCAAACAGGCAATATCGCTTTAGACAATGACACTGAATGCACAGTAAGAACTACCATAATCATAATCAGTATCTGAACTGGCTTAAGGTGACAGCAACACAAAAGCGTCTTTAGAATAACACTTCACAAACCCCAGTGAGACTCTCATTTGCAAGCTGCAGAACTAGCAGCTCCAGTTTGGCTGAAGAACTTGCCAGCACTCAAGGGAATGGTTGAAACTTTTTCCCCTTTAAGGGTTTGTCACCAGATCAATCTGCGTGCCTCTGCTGTGAAAGAACAACACTTCAACTATGACACAGGCATTCAAGAAATGTTATAGCCAGATACCTACCCAATATTCCAAAACGCTGAGAACCACCAGTCTGCAAGTCTAGTCTCTTCCTGAGGAACTGCTCTCCAGCTACTCTAGAATCCCTGGTTAAAGTTCCACTACTCTTAAAGACTTTGAATCCACTTCCTCAGTAAAACTAACATTACAATAGAATTACAGGATCTTGGCTTGCCGTGTACTTCCTTTCTTACCCTTCCCTGCCTCTCTTGCTGGATTCCAGACTGAAAGAGGCAACTTCCAATGTCCTGAGTCAGGAGAGCGCCCAGGCTTCTCCTTCCGCATCCCACCCCAGCTTCTCAAAGGCATTCTCATGTTCCTGTATATCTAACTCTGAGCATGTTCTCCTTTAGAATTATTTGAGGATGATCACACTTCCTACCCTCACCATCAAGGGTCTCAAATGTTGCACAAGAGCCCTGACGTATTTTGTTTGTTTGTTTTGGTTGGTGTTGGTTTTGTTTTGCTGCCCGTTCCAGGGCTCTACTTCTTTTAAAAACACATGATGGAGCACCATTCTCCCTGGGCCCAACTTCCCTACACGCTTTTCAGCCTTCTGTGGTTGCATTCTTGACCAGCTCTTCTTTCGCTTCTCCTCTCAGTTTGCACACAGGAATTTCCCACTTGCACTGCTCTGCTGTAAAGTCTGGAATTGACAATTCCATACCCTTTCTTCTCAGACAACAGTGCCATCACAACTATAGTGTCTCTGTGTGAGCACTACAGCATCAGCTCAAACTCATTTTGTTCATTATTTGCAGTCAGTCATAACTCCACAAAAGAAGCAGGAAAAACAAAAACAAAACACCAAACCACAAACCAACCAAAACCTTTACCCGATGCCAGTAACTCGTGTCAGGAGACTGATAGATGCACTTGTATCATCTTGTCGAATCTGCAAAAACAATAACACAAACCAAACCCTTCTTTACTCCATTTGCAATGAACAAAGAAATCTTGAGAAGCTAAAACAACTTAAGTCTTTGCTCTGGAGAGACTATACAAGCAAACCAGTACCAAGGATAGTATGTGTATCACAATAACTCCAGATGTACCAAGCCTGAAAACTGCCTACCTACCTAAAGCGAATCTTGGTTAAACCATAAAACTTCACGGTCTTCCAGAGTCAGAACTCCACTTCTCACAGAAGACATTCACAGCACAAGTGGGCAGCTTTGTGAGTTACAAAGAAAAACAAATATTCCAAAACAGAGAGTAAAGAAAATAAACACACCTTTTCCAATTTGCGTAGTTTTCCAGTAGATAAGAACTCATCTATCTTCTCAGCTATTTTAGCACCGACTCCATCCTAAATCATAGAGAAGGTGAAGAGAAGTTAACTTCAAGATCACTTAAAGCCACTAGATCTAGAAAGCTCCCCAGAATTCAGAGTCCAGAAAGAATTACGAGGTCACCAAAACCACAATATATTGGACTATAAGGGAGTACAGCAGCTGGCAGGTACCCCAGCAGCAGCGTCACCTAGACCGCCCCCACTTGCACTGTGCTGCACCTGCAGCCCCAAGCCCTGGGGCACACAGCCACGTACCAGTTTCTTTGCTTCGGCCCCGCTCTGGATCTTGCTGGGATACCGGGAGATAACGGAAGCTGCCTTCCTGTGAGACAGTGTCGGTCAGCGCCCGGAGGGCTCGGGCGCAGCCGGCCCCCGTGGGGCCCCGAGGCAGGGGAGCTGTACCTGTAGGCGTTGTACTTGTGCACAGCCCGGTTGACGTTGCGCTCGTAGTTCGCCAACTCTGCAGGGAGAAGCAGAGGGGGGGGGAGCGATGAGCGGAGGTGGGGGGGGGGGGGAGACGGGGAGAGGGGGTAGAGGAGAGGAGAGACGGTGTTGGGGGGGGGGAAGAGACGAGGAGAGGCGGGGTGGGGGTTTGGAGAGACGGAGTGAAGAAAGAAGGGAAGAGGGGGAGCGCCGGTACATCTGGGCCCCGCCCGTACCGGTCAGGAAGTCGGTGATGCCCTGGTTGGGGCTCTCCTGCGGGGCCTTGCGCTTGCTCATGGCCGCCACCCGCACCGGGCCCCGTGGAGCAGGTGAGGGAAGGGGGCGTGCCGGGAGCGAAATCACTGCGCTCGCGCCAGGCGGAGCGAGTGCCAAGCGGCGCCGCCTCCGCGGGGGTTTCCCCTCCCGACACCGGCGGCGAGCCCGGGGCAGGAGCGGCCCCGGCAGTTACGTGCGGTAACCGAAGAACGGCGGCTTTTTTGCCTTCAAGCCGCGGCTGCGCTGCCGTCCTCTTGCGCTCGGGAGATCGGGGAGGCGACGCGGTCGGCGGTGATGGAGCTGCGGGCTCCGCGCGCGGCCGGACACGGAAAGGGCCCGACAGCCACTGGGCGCCGCCGCGCATGCGTTTTGTGGAGGACATGGTCGCTCTGTATCTTTTCCGGGAGGGCAAGTATAGAATCACCAGGTTGGAAGAGACCCCGCCCTCCCGATCATCGAGTCACAGGATCACAGAATAACCAGGTTGGAAGAGACCCGCCGGATCGTCGAGTCCAACCATTCCCACCAATCCCTAAATCATGCTCCTAAGCACCTCATCCACCCTCACCTTAAACACCTCCAGGGACGGCGACTCAACCACCTCCCTGAGCAGACCGTTCCAATGCCTAACCACCCTCTCCGTGAAGAATTTTTTCCTAATCTCAAGCCTAAATCTCCCCTGGTGGAGCTTGAGGCCATTCCCTCTCGTCCTGTCCCCTGTCACTTGGGAGAAGAGGCCAGCTCCCTCCTCTCCACAACCTGCCTTCAGGTACTTGTAGAGAGTAATAAGGTCTCCCGTCAGCCTCCTATTCTCCAGGCTAAACAACCCCAGCTCTCCCAGTCATTCCTCATAAGATTTGTTCTCCAGCCCCTTCACCAGCTTTGTTGCTCTTCTCTGGACTCGCTCCAGAGCCACAACATCCCAACCATTCTTATCAAACACTAAACCATGTCCCTCAGCACCTCATCCACTCATGCCTTAAACACCTCCAGGGAAGGTGACTCAACCACCTCCCTGAGCTCTAGATGGTTCCTGGGGGGTCCTAGAAGGCTCTAAAGGGGTCCCAGGGGGCTCTAGATGGTTCCTGGGGGTCTGAGAACGGTCCTAGAAGACCCTCAAGGGGTCCCAGGGGGCTCTAGAGAGTTCCCGGGCTCCGAGAAGGGTCCTAGAAGGCCCTAAAGGGGTTCCAGCGGGCTCTAGAGGGTTTCTGGTGGTCCGAGAAGGCCCTAAAGGGGTCCCAGGGGGCTCTAGAGGGTTCCTTGGGGTCCGAGAAGTGTCATAGAAGCACCTAAGTGGGTCCCAGGGGGCTCTAGAGGGTTCCTGGAGGTCCGAGTAGGGTCCTAGAAGGCCCTAAAAGGATCCCAGTGAGCTCTAGAGGGTTCCTGGGGGTCCAAGAAGGGTCCTAGAAGGCCCTAAAGGGGTCTCAGTGAGCTCTAGAGGGTTCCTGGTGGTCCTAGAATGGTTCTAGAAGGTCGTAAAGGGGTCCCAGGGGTGTCTAGAGGGTTCCTGGGAGTCCTGGCAAGGTCCTAAGGGGGTCCTCAGGAGGCTCTAGAGGGTTCTTCAGGGTCCTAGAGTGGTCCAAGGAGACCCTAAAGGGGTCCCGTGTGGGCTTTAGAGGGTTCATGGGGGTCCTCGAAGGCCCTAAAGGGGTTCTATATCGTTCCTGGGGGTCCCTCTTGCACTTTTCCTGCCAGTCTTACCTTCACATACAGCGATGTCTTTTTTGTAGTCATCATGCTAAAACATCCAGGCTGTCAAGTACAATAAATCTGTCACAGAGAAGCTAAATGTAAAAGCAGACCCCACACATAAAAGAAAATCCTGTGAAACTCTAGTATTTACATCAAGTACAGGCACTGGTTTTGGTTTTATCAGCTGATTTACATTCCTTTCTCTCAGAGAACTAACTCAATACTATTACTGTTGCAGCATCATTAGCCACGCTTCTGTTGCTAGGATCCGTGAATCCCAGGCACGTACAAAAAGCAAGTCAGCTAGGGTCCCATGCCTCGCAGTTACAGAGCCCTGGGGCAGGGAGGAGGAGAGGGGAAGAAAGTACCCTAAAGCTCTGCCTCTTCAGACATCCTGAAGATATCAACACACAGGTATTTTCAGCAGCACTTCTCTAAGCAAAAGCTTAGAAGAACGTTTCAGCCTAGTAGTCTTACAAAGCCATGCGTATACATAAAGAGCTGACTTGTTTGAGAGGAGTTAGGAGCCCTACGGACAGCAATGGTGAGTTACATGAAGAAGCAGTTATCACTCACACATCTTAGTTCACGGAGTCACAAGCCTTCCTTGCTGTTTATGTATTACAGGTGCTGCATAAGCCTCCAGGCGACAGGAGAAGATGGTGGCGCCTGAGGTGGGGAGCGGTCACGGTAAGGGAGCAGGATGTGGGGAATAAGGACTGTGGGCAGTCTCTGTTTTAGGGGAGCGTCTGAGCGTGTGTCTTTGCTTTCTCTTCTGCAGGTGCCACAGGCAGCCTAGAGGGGCAAGGCTTCACACAGACAAATAGTCTGAGAGGTGAGGAAGTTGTTGTCTAAACAGATGCATAAGAGGAAAGTTTTGCAGAGCAACTCGCCTGAGTTTTACTGTTTTGTTTTATAGGTGCCACATAGGCCGCCTTTGGAACGGGAAGAGTATTTGAGGTGAGTCGGGTAGCAGGGAGATAGAGCGCGGGCCTGTGGATTTGCCACAGGCGTGGCCCCATGTAGTGCAGAGCTGACTGTCAGCACTGTGGTTTTTGTTCCGTCTTCTTGCAGATGAAGAGGAATCCAGCCGACTGCAGGATCGTCTCGGTCAGTGGATGGAATTTGAGCTGCTTCCACTAAGCACGGCTTCAGGCTCTCGGACCTCTGAAAGCTAAGTTGAGGGATCGGGGCTGGGGTTATGCTGGGAAGAAGGGAGGGGGTTTGCCATAGCAAAGAGGGGTTTTAGAAGTAGCATAGAGGAGAGTACTGTGGTGGGAGAGTCCCCTTTGGGCAGGTAAAGGCAGAGGAGTGTACTTTTTGGGCCAAAGATAGCACATGCCAGGTAGGGCAGTTCCAGCCTGTCTGTTGTTGTGTCGATGTAGTCTGTGTACCATGCCTTAGGTCTTCCACAGGTCTTCCACTGCTCGTCTTGCATTGTTATCTTATACCAGGGGTCAGTCTTGCGTTTTGGAAGTTTCTGTTCAGTTGCTTCTTGTTGGTGGCATTGCAGGCCCCATCAACTTCTTTGATCAAGTGCTTGTTTGGGGCTTCTTGCGTCCGTCTCCCCCCTTCTGGGGCTTCTTGCGTCCGTCCCCCGACTTGTGGCCCTATCCCTTTGTAAGGGGCCACTTTTCCAGAACTGTCATTGAGGTTTTTCTTGCAGTCCCTAGGTCTTCCTGCCCCATGGCATCTCTGGTCTGGGTGTCATCCTCCTTAGAGTTTTCTTTTGTATCTGGATTGCTATTGGTCTTTCATGTGTGGTGTTGCTCTGTGTGTTTGGCTGGAGCTGCTCTGCCCAAGGCAGTGAAGTAAAAGACATTAACAGAAGTAGACCAGAAAGATTGTACGGTTAATATGCTGATATGCTGAGTACTTCTAGTCTAGGGTCATACACTACACTGCTGAACAAGTAGCTATAGGTGAAGCAGGCGAGGAGAGTAGAATGTTCCTGGCTACACAGCTGCAGGAATGATGATCAAGGCTCTGGGGGCATGAGCTATTGAAGCAGGAGCAAAGCAGTTCATAATCAAGGATGTTCCTTATGGTGTATGTGGGACTAAAGATTTGATGTGTCTGACTGTGTCTAGGGTTGAGGGTTTGGGTGCACGGAGGTGTGTTCGTTAAGGTGTATTAGCGTCTGGGTGTGTGGAGGTGGGTGTCATTGTTGTCTCCTTAGAATTTGTGTGTGTAATGGAGTGTTTTCCTTTGGAGGCAGTCAGGATCCAAAATTGAAAATAGAATAAAGAAAGAGCTGCTGGAGTTTGTTATTTTTTCCCCCAACTGGGTGTTTTTTCCCCTGGTCTTGGCCAGTTTGCAAGGTGTGGTCGATCACCAAGTTTTGGGTGCAGTCTGAGTCGGGGCCAGCTTTCTTTGAGGCAGGGCTCAATTTGGGAGCGACTCGGAACACTGTTCCTGGGGAGCCATGAGGTGCAGGGCACTGGCCTGTTGTGGTCGGCAAGAGGTTGAATGCTTGGGTGGAGAATGAGGAGGGTTTTCTGGGTGAGGGTTTGTGTATGCGGTTTGGGGGTGGTGGGGTTGCTTTTTGAGGTTGATGTGTGTTGTTTTGCTTTGCAGGTACTTAGCTTTTTCTAAAATAATAATAGAATAAAAAAACCCCAGCTGGGGGATTTTTTTTTTCCCCGCAGCTGGGTTTTTTTTTCCCCGGTTCCGGCCAGTCTGTGAGGACGATGTTCATCGCCAAGGTTTGGGTGCAGACTGACCCTAACCCTAACAACCCCTAACCCAGGACCCTTCTAAAAACCCCAAGACCCTTCTAGAGCCCCTCAGCGCCCTTTTAAAAGCCCCAGATCTATCTAGAGTCCCCCAGGACCCTTCTAAAAGCCCCCAGGACCCTTTTAAAAGTCCCCAGACCCTTCTAGCCCCCCCCCCCCGGACCATTCCAAAGGCCCCCAGACCCTTCTAGAGTCCCCCAAGACCCTTCTAAAAGCCCCCAGACCCTTCTAGAGCCCCTCAGGACTCTTCTAAAAAAACCAGACCCTTCTAGAGACCTCCAGGACCCTTCTAAAAGCCCCAGACCCTTCCAGAGACCCCCAGAACTCTTTAAATAGCACCCAGAACCTTCCAGAGACCCCCAGGACCCTTCTAAAAGTCCCCAGACCCTTCTAGAGACACTCAGGACTCTTCTAAAAACTACCCCACCCTTCTAGAGCCTCCCAGGGCCCTTCTAAAAGGACCTAGACCTTTCCAGAGCCCCACAGGAACCTTCTAAAATACCCCAGACCCTCCTAGAGCCCCCAAGACACCATCTAAAAGCACCCAAATGCTTCTAGAGCCCCCCAGGGTCCTTCTAAAAGCCCCCAGATGCTTCTAGAGCATCCCAGGAGGCTTCTATAAGCGATGGGACGCTTCTAAATGCCCCCAGACTAATCTAGAGCCCCCCAGGAACCTTCTAAAAGCACCCAGACCATTCTAGAGCCCGTCAGGGCCCTTCTAAGAGCCCCCAGACCCTTTTAGAGCTCCCCAGGACTCTTATAAAAGTCACCAGACCTTTCAAGAGCCCCTCAGGACCCTTCTAAAAACCCCAGACCCTTCTAGAGCCCCCCAGGACTATTCTAATAGGCCGCAGACCCTTCTAGAGACAATCAGGACTCTTCAAAAAGCTACCAGACAATTCTAGACCCCCCAGGGCCCTTCTAAAAGCACCCAGACCTTTCTAGAGAGCCACAGCAACCTTCTAAAATCCCCCAGACTCTTCTAGAGCCCCCAATACACATTATAAAAGCACAGGACCCTTCTAAAAGCCCCCGGACCATTCTAGATCCCCCCAAAGGAACCTTTTAAAAGACCCCAGACCCTTCCAGAGCCCCCCAGGACCCTTCTAAAAGCCCCCAGACCCTTCTAGAGCCCCCCAGGACCCTTCAAAAAGCTCCCAGACCCTTCTAGAGCCCCTCAGGACAATTCTACAATCCCCCAGACCCTTCCAGAGACACTCAGGGCCCTTCTAAAAGTTTCCAGACCCTTCTAGATCCCATCAGGACCCCCCTAAAATCTCTCACACTCTTCTAGAGCCCCCCAGGGCCGTTCTAATATCCCCGCGACCCTTCTAGAGCCCCCCAGGGCCCTTCTAAAAGCCCCCAGACCCTTTAAGAGCCCCCCACAGCCCTTCTAAAAGCCCCCAGACCCGTTAAGAGGCCCCCAGAGCCCTTCTAAAAGCCCCCAGACCCTTCTAGAGCCCCCCAGACCCTTCTAGAGAACCCCAGGACCCTTCGAAAAGACACCAGACATTTCCAGAGCCCACTAGGACCCTTCTAAGATCCCCTCAGGAGCCTTCTAAAAGGCGCCAGACCCTACTAGAGAACCCCAGGATCCTTCTAGAGCCCCTTAGGACCCTTCTAAAAGCCCCCAGACCGGTGTAGAGCTCTTCAGAACTTATTTAAAAGCCCCCAGACCCTTCAAGGGCCCCCCAGGACCTTTCTAAAATCCCTCAGACCCTTCTAGAGCCCCCCAGGGCAATTCTAAAAGCACCCAGGACCCTTTTAAAAGCCTCCAGACTGTTCTAGAGCCCCCAAGGACCATTCTAAATGCCCTCAGACCCTTCTAGAGCCCCCCCGGACCCTTCTAGAGCCCCCCCCGGACCCTTCTAAAAGCCCCCGTGTGAGAAATATTATCCGTGTTTTTGTTCACTGATTAAAGTTTGTTTCAGTTTTAAGTCTCTAAGTATTTAGGTATAGCTATCTGCTGACACAGCTGTTTACTGAAGAACCAAGACATAGTCAAAGCTGCAGCCGAACCAGGAATGCATCGTACCAAAACACCACCTGCATCGCAACGAAGGTCGAAGGCCCATGGCAACAAGATAAGCAGGCGCAGTGTACTAACGGAAAAAAGCCGCACAGCAGGGAACAGAACTGTATAAAAAAGGAAACCGAGACCTGGGATGTTGCGGCAGTTTGCGGAGCAATAGACTCCCCTGTCGCTGAGCGCTGTTTTTGCCTTTGCCTTGCTTGCTATAATTTAATAAATTCTAATTGAACCTATACTGTTGTTCGCAGTCCATTACACCCGGACCCTTCTAGAGTCCCTTAGGATCTTTCTGAAAGCACCCAGACCATTCTAGAGCCCCCCAGGTCGCATGTAAATGACCCCAGACCCTTCTAGAGCCCCCAAGGACCCATCTAAAACCCCCAAGACCCTTCTAGAGCCCCCCATGACCATTCTAAAAGCCCCAAGACCCTTCTAGACCCTCCCAAGACCCAACTAAAAGCCACAAGATAATTCTAAAGACAGTCAGGACCCTTCTAAAAGACACCAGACCCTTCTAGAGCCCCCCACGAACTTTCTAAAAGCACCTAGACCCTTTTAGATACCCCAGGAACCTTCTACAAAGTCCCCAGATCATTTAGAACCCCCCAGGACCCTTCGAAACGCCCCTAGACCCTTCTAGAGCCACCCAGGACCCTTCTAAAAGCCCCCAGACCCTTTTAGAGACCCTCAGGGTCCTTCTAAAAGCCCCTAGACCCTTCTAGGGACCCCCAGACCCCTTCTAAAAGCCTCCAGACACTTCTGGAGCCTTGCAGGCCCCTTCTAAAAGCCCCAGACCCATCTAGAGCACCCCACGGCCCTTCTAAAAGCCCCCAGACCCTTCTAGAGCCTATCAGGGCCTCTCTAAAACCCTAGGTTCTTCTAGAGTACCCCAGGACCCTTGTAAAATCCCCCGAACCTTCTAGAGCCCCTCAGAACCCATCTAAAATCTCCCCGAACCTTCTAGAGCCCCCCAGGACCCTTCCAAAAGCACTCAGACCCTTCTAGAGCCACTCAGGACCCTTCTAAAAGCTCCCAGACCCTTCTAGAGCCCCCCAGGATCCTTCTAAAAGGCCCCAGAACCTTCCAGAGCCTCCCAGGACCCATCTAAAAGCACCCAGACCCTTATAGAGCCCCCCAGGACAATTCTAAAAGCCCCCAAACCTGTCTAGAGCCCCCCAGGACCATTGTAAAAGCCCCCAGACCCTTTTAGAGCCCCCCAGGAAAATTTAAAAGGCCCCCAGACCCTTCTAGAGCCCCCCAGGACCCTTCTAAAAGCCCCCAGACCCTTCTAGAGGCCCCCAGGACCCTTCTAAAAGCCCCCACGCCTTTCTAGAACTTCCCAGAACCATTCTAAAAGCCCCTAGACCCTTCTAGAGCCCCCCAGGATCCTTCTAAAAGCCCCCAAACCCTTCAAGACCCACCAGGATCATTCTAAAAGCCCCCAGACCCTTCTAGAGATTTTCAGGACCATTCTAAAAGCCCCCATGACCCTTCTAAAAGCCTCAAGACTCTTATAGAGATTATAGGGACTCTAGAAGGGTCTGGGGGCTTTCAGAAGGGTCCTGAAAGGCTCTAGAAGGGTCTGGGGGCTTTTAGAAGGGTCCTGCGGAGGTCTAGAAGGGTCTGGTGGCTTTTAGAAGGGTCCTGGGTGTTACTAGAAGGGTGTGGGGGCGTTTAGAGGGGTCCTGGGTTGTTCTAGAAGGTTCTGGGGGCTTTTATAATCATCTTGGTGGGCTCTAGAAGGGTCTGGGTGCTTTTAGAAGGGTCCTGGGAGGGTCTAGAAGGGTCTGAGGGATTTTAGAAGGGTCCTGGGGGGCTCTAGAAGGGTCCTGGGGGCTTTTATAAAATTCCTGGTGGTCTCTAGAAGGGTCTGGGGGTTTTTAGAAGGTTCCTGGTGGACTCTGGAAGGGTCTGGGTGGTTTCAGTAGGGTCCTGAAAGGCTCTAGAAGGGTCTGGGGGCTTTTAGAAGGGTCCTGGGGGGGTCTAGAAGGGTCTCGGGGCTTTTATAATCATCTTGGGTGGCTCTAGAATGGTCTTGGTGCTTTTAGAAGGTACTAGAGGGTGCCAGGAAGGGTCTGGGTGCTGTTAGAAGGTTCCTGGTTGACTCTAGAAGGGTCTGGGGGCTATTAGAAGGGTCCTGTGGGGCTCTAGAAGGGTCTGGGTGGTTTTAGATGGGTCTTGGGGGGCTCTAGGAAGGTCTGGGGGCTTTTAGAAGGGTCCTGGGTGGCTCTAGAAGGATCTGGGGGCTTTTAGAAGAGACCTGTGGGGCTCTAGAAGGGTCTGGTTGCTATTAGAATGGTCCTGAGTGGCTCTAGCAGGGTCTGTGGGCTTTTATAAGGTTCCTGAGGGCTCTAGAAGGGTCTGGGGGCTCTTAGAAGGATCCTGGGGAGGTATAGAACGGGCTGGGTGCTTTTAGAAGCGTCCTGGAGGTCTCTAGAAGGGTCTGGTGGCTTTTAAATATGTCCTGGGAGTTTCTAAAAGGGTCTTGGTGCTTTTAGAAGGGTCCTAGGAAGCTCTAGAAGGGTCTGGGGGCTTTTAGAATGTTTCTGGGGGCCTCTAGAAGGATCTGGAGGCTTTTAGAAGGGTCCTGGGGGGCTCTAGAAGGGTCTGGGGGCTTTGAGAAGGGTCCTGGGTGGATCTAGAAAGGTCTGTGGTCTTCTAGAAGGGTCCTGAAAGGCTCTAGAAGGGTCTCGGGGCTTTTAGAAATGTCCTGGGGGTCTCTAGAAGGGTCTGGGTGCTTTTAGAAGGGTCCTGGGGGACTATAGAATGGTCTAGGGGCTTTTAAATGTGTCCTGGTGGGCTCTAGAAGGGTCTAGGTGCCTTTAGAAGGGTTCTAGCGGCCTCTAGAATGGTTTCGGAAACTTTAGAAGGGTCCTAGGGGGCTCTAGAATCGTCTGGAAGCATTTATAAGGGCCCTGTGGGGCTCTAGAAGGGTCTGGGGGCTTTTAGAAGGATCCTGGGGAGGTATAGAAGGGTCTGGGGGCTTTTAGAAGCGTCCTGGAAGTCTCTAGAAGGGTCTGGTGGCTTTTAAATATGTCCTGGGAGGTTCTAAAAGGGTCTTGGTGCTTATTAGAAGGGTCCTAGGAAGCTCTAGAAGGGTCTGGGGGCTTTTAGAATTTTTCAGGGGGACTCTAGAAGGATTTGGAGGCTTTTAGAAGGGTCCTGGGGGGCTCTAGAAGGGTCTGGGGGCTTTGAGAAGGGTCCTAGGTGGATCTAGAAGGGTCTGTGATCTTCTAGAAGGGTCCTGAAAGGCTCCAGAAGAGTCATTGGGCTTTTAGAAATGTCCTGGGGGTCTCTAGAAGGGTCTGGGTGCTTTTAGAAGGGTCCTGGGGGACTATAGAATGGTCCAGGGGCTTTTAAATGTGTCCTGGTGGGCACTAGAAGGGTCTAGCTGCTTTTAGAAGGGTTCTAGCGGCCTCTAGAATGGTTTTGGGGACTTAAGAAAGGTCCTGGTGGGCTCTAGAATCGTCTGGAGGCTTTTACAAGGGCCCTGGGGGGCTCTAGAAGGGTTTGAGGGCTTTTAGAAGGCTCCTGCGGGGCTCTGGAAGGGTCTGGTGTCTTTTAGAAGGGTCCTGGGTGGCTCTAGAAGGGTCTGGGGGCATTTATAAGGTTACTGGTGGGCTCTAGAAGGGTCTGGGGCTTTTAGAAGGGTCCTGGGGGGCTCTAGAAGGGTCTGGGGGCTTTTAGAAGGGTCCTATGGGACTCTAGAAGGGTCTGGGGACTTTTAAAATGTTCCTGGGAGGCTCTAGAAGGGTCTGGGGTCTTTTAGAAGGGTCCTGGGGTGCTCTAAGAGGGTCTGGGGACTTTTAGAAGGGTCCTGGGGGGCTCTAGAAGGGTCTGGGGGCTTTTAGAAGGTTCCTGGTGGACTCTGGAAGGGTCTGGGGGCTTTCAGAACGGTCCTGAAAGGTTCTAGAAGGGTCTGTGGGCTTTTAGAAGGATCCTGGGGAGGTATAGAAGGGTCTGGGGGCTTTTAGAAGGGTCCTGGAGGGCTCTAGAAGGGTCTGGGATCTTTTAAATGTGTCCTGGGAGGTTCTAAAAGGGTCTGGGTGATTTAAGAAGGGTCCTGGGGGGGTCGAGAAGGGTCTTGGTGCTTTTACAAGAGCCTTAGGGGGCTCTAGAAGGGTCTGGGTTCTTTTAGAAGGTTCCTGGGTGTCTCTAGAAGGGTCTGGGGGCTTTTAGAAGGGTCCTGGGGGACTCTAGAAGAGTCTGGGTGCTATTAGAATGGTCCTGGGCGGCTCTAGAAGGGTCTGGGGGGTTTTAGAAGGGTCCTGGGGGGTTTTAGAAGGGTCCTGGGGGGCTCTAGAAGGGTCTGGGGGCATTTAGAAGGGTCCCGGGGGACTCTAGAATGGTCTGGGGGCTTTTAGAAAAGTCATGGGAGGCTCTAGATGGTTCTGGGGTCTTTTATACGGTTCCTGGTGGGCTCTAGAAGTGTCTGGGGCCTTTCAGAATTCTCTTGGAGGGCGCTAGAAGGGTCTGTGTGCTTTTAGAAGGGTCCTGGTGGACTCTAGAAGGATCTCGGGGCTTTTAGAAATGTTCTGGGGGTCTCTAGAAGGGTCTGGGGGCTTTTAGAAGGGTCCTGGGGGATTCTACAAGGGTCTGGGTGCTATTAGAATGGTCCTAGGCGGCTCTAGAAGGTTCTGGGGGCTTTTAGAAGGGTCCTGGGGGACTATAGAATGGTCTAGGGGCTTTTAGAAGTGTCCTGGTGGGCTCTAGAAGGGTCTAGGTGCTTTTAGAAGGGTTCTATCGGCCTCTAGAATGGTCTTGGGGATTTTAGAAGGGTCTTGGGGGGCTCTAGAAGCGTCTGGGGGCTTTGACAAGGGCCCTGGTGGGCTCTAGAAGGGTCTGGGGGCTTTAAGAACGGTCCTGAAAAGCACTAGAAGTATCTGGGGGCTTTTAGAAGGGTCCTGAGGGGGCTCTAGAAGGGTTTGGGGGCTTTTAGAAGGGTCCTGTAGGGGGCTAGAAGGGTCTGGGGCTTTTAGAAGGGTCCTGCGGGGCTCTAGAAGGGTCTGGTGTCTTTTAGAAGGGTCCTGGGTGGCTCTAGAAGGGTCTGGGGGCTTTTAGAAGGGTCCAGGGGGGCTCTTGAAGGGTCTGGGTGTCTTTTATAATCATCTCGGGGGGCTCTAGAAGGGTCTGGGTGCTTTTAGAATGTTCTAGAGGGTCCCTGAAACGGTTTGGGGGCTTTCAGAATGGTCTTGGGGGTTTCTAGAAGGGTCTGGGTGCTTTTAGAAGGGTCCTGAAGGTCTCTAGAATGGTCTGGGGGCTTTTAGAAGGGTCCTGGTGGCTTCTAGAAGGGTCTGGTGGCTATTAGAATGGTCCTGGGTGGCTCTAGAAGGGTCTGGGGGCTTTTAGAAGGTTCCTGGGGGGCTCTAGAAGCGTCTGGGGGCTTTTAGAAGCGTCTTGGGGGTCTCTAGAAATGTCTGGGGGCTTTTAAATGTGTCCTGGGATGTTCTAAAAGGGTCTTGGTGCTTTTAGAAGGGTCCTAGGAGGCTCTAGAAGGGTCTGGGGGCTTTTAGATTGCCCTATGGGGCTCTAGAAGGGTCTGGGGGCTTTTAGAAGGGACCTGGGTGGCTCTAGAAGGATCTGGGTACTTTTAGAAGGGTCCTGGGGGGCTCTAGAAGGGTCTGGGTGCTTTTAGAATGTTACTGTTGGACTCTGGAAGGGTCTGGGGGCTTTCAGAACGGTCCTGAAAGGCTCTAGAAGGGTCTGGGGGCTTTTAGAATGTTCCTGGGGAGGTATAGAATGGTCTGGGGGCTATTAGAAGGGTCCTGGGGAGGTCTAGAAGGGTCTGGAGTCTTATTGAAGGGTTCTGGGGGGTTCTAGAAGGGTCTGGGAGGTTTTAGAAGTGTCCTGGGGGGCTCTAGAATAGTCTGGGGGGTTTTAGAAGGGTCCTGGGGGCCTATAGAAGGTTCTGGGGGCTTTTAGAAGGGTCCTAGGGGCCTCTATATGGGTCTGGTGGATTTTAGAATTGTCCTCGGGGGATCTAGAAGGATCTGGGGGGCTTTAGAAGGGTCCTGGGGGGCTCTAGAAGGGTCTGGGGCCTTTTAGAAGGTTACTGGTGGAATCTAGAAGGGTCTGGAGGCTTTTAGAAG